>PVIH01002707.1:0-180401 GCA_004025045.1 Sigmodon hispidus
TTTTTTTTTTTTTTTTTTGGTTTTAGTGTTTTCTTTGACTGATGTATCTATTTTCACTACTGAGTTTTCCACTCCAGAGATTCTCTCTTCCATCTCTTGCATTCTGTTGATTATGTTTGAATCTGTAGTTCCAGCTCTTTTCTTCAGATTTTCTATTTTCATCTTTGCCTAATTTTTTGCCTTTTTTATTGCTTCTACTTCAGTTTTCAGTTCCTGGAATGTTTCTTTCAGTTTTTGGTTTCCCTTTTCTTGGTTTTCTTTTAAGGATTTGTTCATCTCTTCATATTTTTGTTTGTATTTTCTTCTATTTCTTTAACGGAAATTTTTATATCTTCTTTGAAGTCTTCAATAATCTTCATAAAGGTGTTTTTGCTGTCGTTTCCTTCTGTTTCCTCTTCATTGCTCTATTCAGGTCTTGTAGTTGTAGAACCACCAGTTTCTTCTGGTGTTGCCTTGTTGTTCTTTATATTGTTATATGTATTTTTGCACTGATATCTGCCCATGGCTTCAGTGGTTCTCGATTAGGCAGCTCCTAATCATTTGTGGCAAGAGGGCTTGTGTGTCTCCTGTCTCCTCTGAGCAAGGGGTCTTCTCTATCTCTGACTTTTCTTTTGACAGAGGTCTGAGTTTTAAAGCCTCAGTCCTTCTGTGATGACACAGTTCACCCTGGAGGTGGGGCCTGGCCAAGCAAGGTTCCTTCTTTTAGGGGTTGCTGGAGGAGCCCCTCATAGCTAGAGCCTGGCTCTTATCTGCTAGAGAGAGTCTGAGATCAGACCCTAGGGATTGATTCCGGTCTCAGAGAGGGATTCTCTGGATGGGTGGTCCAGGAGCCAGAATCTGCTCTCCTCTGACTCTGTTCTGTGACTCAGTTCTCAAGGGACAAGGCTATGCAGTTACAGAATACTAAAAAAAGAAGAGACAAGCACAGTAGATTTCCCACTGACTTGGTGGGAACCAAAGAAAACGCTGCATAACCTTACACTATCTCAGTGATGTAGATATTAACACCTGGGACCCTGGATCCTCTCCCTCCTCCTTTCCCATCAAAGAAAACTTTCAAAGCATAGTCTGATCTTACTTATTTAGAAATTGGAAAAGGAAACAGTCAATGAATAGTATTTATTTCTGCCAGAGATGTAGGCATACCTCATCACTACTAACCCCAAGCCTAAGACATATGTCCTTAAATTACTCTGAATCTATGTGTTTATGTAACATAAAAGTTCTGGGTTTCTGTTAGACCTAAGTCTAGCTTTGGCATAAATTTCTGAAGTTCTCCCAAAGGAAGGTATTTAAAAAAAAAAACAAGTCAGCCAGATCATAAGTCTTTTAGCATTTTCTAACCTTATCCATCATGAGTCAGTGAATATGGACTCATGTCAAAAGCATTGGTAGAAGAGAAAACACAATAAAGTCACTCACAGAAGAATTAAGTAACCTATAAGTAGTGGTCTTAACATAACTAGGAGAAAATAATTTTTATGCAAGTAGCTAGAAGTATAAACAAACAAATGAAAGCAATGCATGAGTATGTTTGCACATGTAAATGCTGCCTATACAGCTGGTGAACTAAGAAAATAAACAAGACAAGATATGTGTACTTCTATGTTGAAGTGGAAGAGAGATGAGGGGCTACATTGTGTGAAGGAAGCAAGATTGAGAGGAAGAGAATGGAAATAAGTGTTTCATTAGAGATGGGTGGAAGTCTGAATGCTGAGCCCAATGTTGACAGACATAAATGTGTCTTCTGAATAACAGATATTTTGAAAGTATATGAAACTGTATCAAGGTATGGAAGTTTTGGGGACAAGGCCCTCATGTACTCTGAGATAAGTAGACATATTGGATACATAGAATTTATATTTTTTTCAGAAATATTATCTGTTTTGTCTGTCCACAAATACATGGGTACTTTTCTTACATTTTATTATTGCTTTATTTTTCTATAGATCATATCAAATTATATTAATTGTCTTAAAATTTTTGCATATTTGATATGTCTTACTTAAATACAAATTTTTGTTTTTCAAGGTGTGTTTTATGATTTTTTTTAAAAAAGAACTTTTTTTAAATCCCCTGTTTTCAGTGACTGTCCAATGAAGGCTGATGTTTTCAATCTCTTATTGTCTCTTCCTCTTTCCTTCCAAGTATTTATCATGATAAATGCTAGCTCTGGGAGTCTAGAGAGATGGCTCAGTTATTAAGAGCACTTGCTACTCTTTTAGGGACATGGCTTTGGTTCCTCACACCTACATGGCAGCTCACAACTACCTGTAACTCCTTCTACAGAATCTAATGCCCTCTTCTGGCCTCCATTTGATCCTGAACACACATGTTGTACCTAAACAAATGCAAGCAAACACATATACATGTAAATAAAATATATAAGCCTCTAGAATGGTGCTTCTCAAATACATAAAAAATAATAATAGAGTGGGAACATATTTCTCATAGTTAACTGAGATTTCTGAGTTTTAATGTCTTTCTACATGCATCAAATAGGGAAATGTTATTCTCGGCTGTAGATTGATGATCATAAAATGTGAAGAAAGGCAATGTGGCTGCATTATTCTCAAACCAGTGGTTTTATGAGTGCACCAGCTTTTAGTTGTAGAGACTTCTTTACTTCTGTTGATTCCTGGTTTCATTTCCTCCCGTATGCACAGCTCTTAGGAATTCTCCAAGCAAGAAGATTCGACCCTAAGACACATCCTGGGTTCTTCCTGTTATGGCTCTGTTCAATGTCACTCGGCCTCCTTCCTTCCTCCTGACAGGTATCCCTGGTCTAGAAAGCCTCCATCCATGGCTAGCAGGGCCTCTCTGTGTAATGTATGCTGTGGCCCTCGGGGGAAACACTGTGATCCTGCAGGCCGTACGAGTGGAGCACAGCCTCCATGCGCCCATGTACTACTTCCTGTCCATGTTATCTTTCAGCGATGTGGCCATGTCCATGGCCACACTGCCCACTGTGCTTAGAACCTTCTGCTTTGATGCCCGCAGCATTATTTTTGATGCCTGCCTAGTCCAGATGTTCCTCATTCACTCTTTCTCCATGATGGAGTCAGGGATTCTTCTGGCCATGAGCTTTGACCGTTATGTGGCTATATGTGACCCCTTACATTATGCCACTGTGCTCACCAACAAATTTATTGCTGGAATGGGGCTAGCTGTGGCTGCTCGAAGCTTTGTCACCCTTTTTCCTCTGCCCTTCCTCATCAAGAGGCTACCTATCTGCAAATCTAATGTTCTTTCCCACTCCTACTGCCTGCACCCAGACATGATGAAGCTTTCCTGTGCTGACATCACCATCAACAGTATCTATGGGCTCTTTGTTCTTGTGTCTACCTTTGGCATGGACCTGTTTTTTATCTTCCTCTCCTATGTGCTCATTTTGCGGTCTGTTATGGCCATCGCTTCTCATGAAGAACGCCTCAAAGCTCTCAACACATGTGTCTCACATATCTTGGCTGTACTTGCATTTTATGTGCCAATGATAGGGGTCTCTACAGTACACCGCTTTGGGAAGCATGCCCCACGATACATACATGTCCTCATGTCTAACGTCTACCTCTTTGTTCCTCCTGTACTCAACCCTCTCATTTACAGTGCCAAGACAAAGGAGATCCGCCGTGCTATTTTCCGAATGTTTCACCGTATCCAACTGTGACAGTCACATCTTTTTTTAGGATCTGTTGATTACAGATAGCCCTTGTGGGTTTGCATTGATGATGTCATTATCATCATAATTTTCATCATGAGCATTATCAATATCCTAAGAATAATATGGATATGTAAATGCAGGAGAAGCTCTGAGATCAGGAAAACTGAGACACTAAACTTAAAACATAAAATAAGGAGAAATAAAGCAATAGTGCATTCAGCTAACACCTATGTCATCCACAGAAAAGGTAAATGTTGAAGGCAATTGAGTAGTTATATAATGTTTTACAGATTAACCTAAGTTAGGAATTATTTGTATAAAGACAGCAAATTTTTAAATGTATCAATTAATTTTATTGAGTCATTAAATGTGTCATGCTCTGTTCTAAAATTTTCATATACATTGACCTAATGTTCATACTACTCATGTGAGACATGGAAAATGAATTTCTCAGGGTTACATCGATATTTGAGATTAAATTCCTGTCTGTTTCCCATCCTAGTGCAGCATCTAACTGTATGAATACCACTTCATTGTCTGATCTGCATCGCTGGCCTGATTTTTCCCCAACACTATTGCTCTTAACATTCATAGGCTGCTTTAACTTCACAAGGTAAAATCTGACATGCAATTAGAACTCACTACAAAAAGTGAACGCATAAAGGTGACCCAGACAACTGACAGCTGATGACACTGAAAACCTCCTAGGTTCCTTTCTACACCTTTTCTGTCTACTGAATTTATCTTTTACCAAGAAAAACAGGAATCACTATCACAGATTTCTGAATTATGAGCTTTTCTATAGGGTGGCTGGAGACATCAACAAAAGCCTTTAGTGTTCAGCCCCTTTGGCTTTCTCTCAGGATTCAAGGAAGGCTCTACTAAGAGATAAGAGAAATCTACCTATCTGGAAATGTATCGATGAATCTACTCATTACTACTCTTTAGTTAATCATCTTTATTGCAAACGACAGCTTTCTACTGTTCTCATTTTGCTCTATATTGTTGTACCTTTTCTTTCTCTCTGTCCAGTGAACAGTTTTTAGGAACAATAAGCAATCCTCTAGCCAAAGCAAGTTCATGAGGCTTGAATTTTTTCAGGTTATAAAAGTGGATAACAGTTTACATCAGGCAGTGTCTGTCAGGTTTTCTTTGTGACTCAAGAAGATAGTGACTTATAAAAGCCTCAGCCAACTTTTAATGAGAACAGGGTCAAATGAGGGGGAGAGACCTTAAATCAATTAGCAAAATCTGAGAAGAGAAAAGAGGGAATTGTATGTAACACCACATTCCCAAGTATGGTTCTGTAATAAACCAATGTGAAAGCAAGCACAAAGTGTTAAGGGAAAAGGCATTTACCATGACAACACAAGGCTCCCAGGCCAGAGGAGTAAGACTGACTAGAGGGGGTAGGACACAGTGACCAGAGGAGACAACTATGAGATATAAGTTTGTTGTTCATAGTCTTGGCAAGCAAAGAACTGGCATGCTTTTCTTAGGGTGTTTTGTGTTAGTAATCTTGGTAGACACCTGCAACTCTGACCTTGTGCATAACTGTAAAGTTGTTTAACTTAGGATCTATTTACAAAAATAAAGGCCTCTAGTTAGTTTGAACTTTCTCTGAGGTAAAAATGAGCTAAACGTGTGCAGTTTGTGTTAGCCTGAGGAAATGGAACAAAGCAGGCTTTAAGTGTCTTATGAGGCAATAGATCTATCTGGCTATGAAGCATATCCTAGTATATATTCTATATATTAGAATTATACAGTTAAATAAAAAGTTGTTTTCTGACCACCACAGATACATGTGGCCATTCAATCACACTGCTAGAAGTTCTTGGGAAATGAATCCCAAGGTAGATGAGAAGGATACAATTACACACAAGAGATTCACTGCACAAAACAGCTGATACATTCAATGTCAATTACTCCAAAGTGCCTTACACTCTGGTTTGCCTCCATCAGAGCCCTTCGCTCTAACAGATTGCCCTTGTCATGACAGCTGAGTTCCTACTGAATATTTCTGTAGATTGCAGCAGCTTCTGGTTTTTTGTTGTTGTTGTTTACTTAGTAAATGTAATGCCTGTATTTCTCTCTGGGCAACTTAGCTGATTCTAAGCATCTAAATATAACTGAAAGAATAACAAGTAGTACTTTTGAAATTAATAATCAATAATAATATTGATATTTAATCAATATTGCATTATAATCTATACTTATAATCAATGTCAATAATCAATATTTATAAACAATACTCTGTATTTATAATTAATAATCAATAATCAATTTAGGTGCTAAGTTGATAACTAGTTTAACCATCTAGTAAATATAGTTGTATATAATTAAACTATCACTTATCCAAAAAAGAGCAAAGAAGTTTATTATTAGTTCGTATGGCATAATGTGGTCAAATGTGTCTAAATATGAGTTTCAATCAACAAAAAGAAATTATTAGTTTAGAATATTTACTTTACCTGCTAATTTGTAGTATTAATTTGATTAATATGTATTATAATGAAAGCATTGTCAGATAAAGTTACCCAAATTAGTCACAAGAATCTGTATAACCAAGGCTGTAGTTGAAGTTGACCTAATAAGTTAAATTTGTAATTAAGGCCATAATAAACTATATAGCTATAAGAGAGCAGTAACAACATGTGTCAAAGTATAGATAGCAATAATTACATACAGAGCAATTATCGAAAGTACACATGGGAAATATCTTTACAGAATCATAGGCAGAATTTGTACAGTTAATAATAGAACATTCTTGTCTCTGGGTTGGAAAGTCCTATATATTAAAAGGAGGTTAAGTGACATGGGGTATAGAAGTCTCTCATGGTTACTTCATGCTGATATGGGGGCAAAGTTGTAGGTTCTGAAGGCTGCAACACAGTGTAAACCAGAAAGAGCAGGCTTTTTCATTTGTTGTCTAGGCTTTGAGAAATGTGTAGGCAGCTTTGGCGTGATCTGAGTCAGGAGGAGGCCTGGAGAGCTTGGTTGGGCTTCCTGGAGTGAGAGTTGGGGGGCTGGACGCAGGGCTGCAGACTGCTACTACAAGCAACCAAGAACAGGGGCAATTTGAAACTTTTAAATGATCAAATTTTGATTGGAAAAAATATATATTAATGGTAGAACATGAAATAAAAGTTTTAAAGAGGGAACTATTCTCTTATGTATACATTTGGAGTTTTTAAGTATATGGTTTTAGCAGATGGTTTTCTGGCAGCTTGCAGCAAAACATGGTTTCTCTTTTCTCTTTCTTTCTCTTTAATGTAATTCCATGTAAAATATGTCGGGAATGATGTTCTAGGATTTTCAGAAAAAAAAAATTTAAAAATACCTTCTGAGATACACAGCATAAAACATTCATGATCCACAATTAGAAGATAATTCTCTGTGACCTTCTTGTTGAATGATTTTCCATGTGTATCATTTCTTTGATGACAGAGAGCTAATATACCCTAGAAAATAAATCCTTTAACCTAATTTTGATGATCTCAGACTAATCATAGGCTTACTTCCAGCAGGGGAAATAAAAATTAGGTGGAAATGACTATGGAGTCTATTTTTTCAGGAAAACAGCTAGAAACTCAGGGCAGGAGAGGACACCATTACTAGAAAGTTTTCTTCTGTATGCAAGGCTCTACTTGGGAAATGTCAGTGATGAGCTATGGGTACAAAGGGAGGGAGCTTTTTGTGAATGTATACAGTGCCAGGATTTGTGATCCAGATCTCAGATTTTGCCCATGACACATATGTTTACTGGTGCACTAGTTAACTTTTTAGAGAATTGTAATAAAGTATCAACATGATTTCCAAGGAAAAAGAAGTAGGGATGTTTAGTCTAGAGTAAAATGTAATTGTAAATTTAAGAATAACTTTGCTGAGTCATATAAGAAACTCTACAAATGATAATTTAAAGGCATAAGATTTTATTTCTAAGTAAAGATATGGATGAAATGAAAAGGCTTAAAGGAGTTGCTAAATAAACACAAGTAAAACACTCCCTAGTGGCCAACAAAGACAGGGACGAAGACAATTGACCACAATCTGACATTAAGAGAGAAAAAGAAAATGAAAATGGGGGTCGAGGAAGCAAGAGGCTAAGAAGCTCCTCCAATGGTCTCTGGTTCTCTTCCACTTTCTCCCTTTCTCCACTATCAAATACAGATCCTAATGTTTTTCAGAAGCAAAGAGGAAAGACTGAAGTTCTGTTTTGTTTTGGGAGTTGTGACTACTCATACAGTTATTTTCATAGTTAGGTAGGCCACCCCTGCAACTATAATCCTTAACAGACCTAAACCAACCACCATTTGGTATTATTGTTGTTGTTTTGTTACAATTTTTTTAACTCAACATTTATTTCCATATTGAAATAACAAAATATCTAGCTTAGTCTCAGGAAAAGTACTAAAGAGACAATTCCTTTACTTCTTTTTTATGTCCCAGTAGACCTAATTTTAACTTAAGAAAATGAAGTATTGAACATCACATAAACTAGGATATTTTAAAAGATCAATTTATAGTTTACAGAAAGTACATGTGAGTATGGAAGTCATGCTTGGTCCTGCCTTCTCATGGATATGTGTCTCATCCTCTGTAGCAAGGACTGAACTGATTGATAAGAACAGAAACTAGGAGAAGCAATTATGATTGCATAGGAATTTTTTATCTCTGTGCCTCATAGTTAAGACTCATAAAAATCTTAGAATAAGTAAGATCCAATGCAGATCATAAAAAACCACCAAGTCACATTGCAGAGAGTTCCATGAAAACTCAAGGAAGGAGAGATTCTTTAGAAATAATCCTCACAGGAAGGCAGTATCCATGTGCCTGGAAGTGCCTGGCCATCAGTGTCCTTTTCTATGTACTAATCGGAATCAAGGAAATGATTTGCAAATCTGACCAGCTCTTCTCAGACACAACTTCCCTGCTACAGATAAAGTCCAGCTGACCTGAAAGCAGTTTCAGGTCACCTACCATGAAGCTGACCTACTATGGCTTTATGAAGTAATAAAAAAAACAGGATACAATGAATTCATCTCATATGGGATGTCTTTGTATATGCTGTAAATCCCATTGGACAATAAATGAATTGTTTTGGCCTGTAGCAGAACAGCTTAGAAGTAAACAAGAAATTCAAGCATAGATACAGGAAAGGAGAGCAGAATCAGGACAGACACTATCCAGCTTCTCAAGAAGTAATATGTGAAGATACATGGGTAAGCCTCAGGTCAGGTGGCAAGACAGAATAGAAATGGGTTAAAATGCAAGAGCTAGCTAGCAATAAGCCTGAGCCATACATAGGCCGAACAGAATGTAATTAACATAAGCCTTTGTGTGCTTCTGTGGGATTGTGGGTCTATGGGTCTGAACCAGAGGCCAGACAGGCCAGAAACTTATTACTATATCATTTTCCAAGTTAGGTTATGTGCTTTTCTCATTGAGAGAATTCACTGCTCCATTACTGGATATATTTTTAAATTATGATGGTGAGCTATGAAGTCAGAGTTCTCTGTCATTCAGTTTCACCCACAGCTGGGAAAAGATCTATTTGCTGCTGTTGTGCATCTTGTTTACATTTATTAAATAAAATGTTTTGCCCTTTCCTTATATTACAGAGGATTATCACATATCCATTATATGTGATAAAATAGAAGAAATAACTATTCTTCTATTGAGTGTTTAATTTCTTGATTTTTATCTACTCTTATATAATTTACACACCTGCAGACAGTACTTAAAGGTTTGCTTTTGCATTCACTTAAACCTCTAACACTCTTCAAACATAAACATTCAATGTCAAGGTAATGTGACTGTGAATCTGTAGATGCAGATATTACTCACCCAAACATGGGTGTATGGCAAGCATGGATGTCAAGAAAATCTCAGTCAGTAGAAGGCCAAGGCAGAGCTGAGTATCAGACAACCTCAGTCTTACATCATTTTCTTCCAGCATGTCACTCACAAAGTTCTCTCTAAAATACTTTGCAGTGTTCACTCCTTCTAGTACATCAGCCTGTACATCTAGAAATTATCAGCCTGTATCTAATCTCACCTTGGAGTGATGCTGAACTAACCCACCTTGGGACCTTGGAACCTCCTGCCCTTGCTGGGGAGGAGATAAAGTAATGGGGAGAAGAGAGAGTAGCTGGGTCAGGGGGCAGGAGAGGGAAGGGAGTTTGAATAAGTGGATATATGGATAAAATATATGACTTTATTGATAATAAAAAACTATGGAAATTGAAGAATGAGATGCTCTGAAGATAAAATGTACTGTTTCTTAACTTGGTTCTTTCATTTAAAGGAATGTAGTGGATCACCCAATTATTAATTCACTCAATAATATTTACTGAAACCTACAATGTACCAGATGTGTTTTTAGGACTGTGACAATATGATTTAGTCATTGGAGGCTGGAAAAAATCCTACATAAAGACTTACAGGAAGATTGTGGTTGATCAACTACTCAAGTGTTGATTTTCTATTTATCTACATACACATTTCTTTTTTGTTCCACTTTTATATTAACATGTATTAATTATACATACATGGTGTGATATTTTAGTGCATGCATGCTGTATGCCTTTTATCCACCCTCCCCTTCATCATCTCTAGTAATTACAGATCTATATTGCTATGGGATGGCCATTCTATATGCTATGAACATAAGTTGCTACTAATGGTTTATAAAGAAGCTGCTTTGGCTTATGGTGAGACAGCCATATACAGCCAGGTGGGAAATCCAAGAGAGATATAAGGAGAAGAAAAGCAGAGTCAGGACAGATGATGTAAGCCACCAGGGGAATAAGATGTAATGGAACACAGGTAAAACCACAAGACATGTGGCAATACATAAATAGAAATGGATTAATTTATGATAAAAGAACTAGTTAGCAATAAACCTGAGCCATAGACCAAATAGTTTGTCATTAATATTAAGTCTCTGTGTGCTTATTTTATAAGTGTCTGCAGTAACTCTGGGGCAGGTCAAGACAGAAAAACTTCTGCCTACACTATATCTAGGTCACTTTCTCAAGTACCACATAAGGGGAAAACATGTGGTATTTGTAAGTAATTGCAATGCAACAGTGTCACTGATGAAATAAATCTCTATATAAAATGTGTGAAGATAAAACAAAGGCAGAATACCACAAACCTGTATATTAAAGGTAAATACAAGATCAGAGAAACAAGATTCCTTGATGCTGGGGATTGAACCCTTGGCCTGGTGCATGCTGGACTACTACCCTACTCTTGAACTACATCTCCAGTTCTTTATGGCCTTGGCATCTAATTCCTATTATTATTGTTATCTGAAAAGAACTGTACTTTAAATATTAGAGCTTAACAGATGATCACAAATGGTTTTTTCTAGAATGACCATAACAATACAAAGCCAATTTTGAAGATGTAGGAAAGTAACTTAAAAACACAAACAAATTTCTTCTGAGCAAACCTATATACAAAACCTATATAAGAGTGACATAGATTGTAAACATTTCATACAATAATTATTCAACAAGAAGTGAAATTTGTTATTTAATTAGAAATACAACACAGTATTTAGAATTAAAATGTCTATAGTATTATTTTTACAAATATCATAACTGTTTCCAGCTATAAAGAAGAGTTGTTAGAAATAAAACAGGTACAAATTGGACAATGTTATCTAATTTATTATCAGACATATTTTTTCAAAATAATGAAGCTTCTCAATCAATATAAAATATTATTAATGGTACTTATGTTATTAGAAGTTTATGCACTATATAAAATACTTATTTTTCTAGTAAGGACAAAAATATTGATTCAGAAAAAAATTTAAATCTGTTATTTATTAGATTCGTTTTTGTTAAATGGTAGCAAAGCAAATTTCATATTTGTTAGTATGAATGACAAATACTTTCCATGCTCAATATGAGTACAGTACTTCCCCTATAACAATATGATTCAAATGCTCTCTTATCATTCTTGTGCTTTATTATGTAACTAACATGTATAGCTAAAATTGAGCTTCAATTTTTTCACTGTATGTATTTATCTATTTTGTGTGTATGTGTGTGAGAGTGCAGGCATATCTGTGCCCTGGTGAGCAAACGAAGGTCAGACAAGGACAACTCTCAGAAGTTGGTTGTGTCCTACCAAACTTTTGATCCAGGAATTTGTATCCAGGTCACCAGGTTTGTGTGCAAGTTTCTCTACTTGCTGAATCATTACTCTTGTTCCAGATTTCAAATGCTAAAAAGCCTGAAAAACACTGAACTCAGAAATATGGTTTAAAATTTTAGACAGAGAGAGAGAGTCTCCTGCTAGTATAAATTAAAAGCCAAGGTTCATTGTCATTCTTGGCATTTTGCATATTTACACATAACTTTGTGGAATTGCATTCTTTCTTTCTTTCTTTTCTCTCCAAATACTAATAAAGTCGACTTCAAAAATGGTCTAAAAGATTTTTGGGAGAAAAGAACTTCCACTGGCTTTGCTTTTAGTTTGTTCTGTAGTTTTGTAGATGGCTCTGTGTAGCATGTTTCTGAGACAGCTCTGAATGGGTTCTGTGTTCTGGGGGATGCTCCATCCCTCCTCTGCTCCAGCCTAATCCACGAGTGATGCTTCCAAGTCAGCCTTCTTGAAACACTACAACACAGGCTTCTACCTGATTCTCTAGGCTCTTCCTGCTACCATTTCAAAACCTTTATAGTGCCCTCTTTTTTTTCCAGGATGAGTCTGGATTTTTTTGAAAGAGCTCAGGTGCTAAGCATTTTTGGGTTTGGCAGAGTCTTGAGACTATGGTAGCAGTACATGGTCACCTCATGCCACTGAGACTTTGGAGCCTGTTAACTTTATTCCTAGTTTCACTAATCCATAGGAAAACCATCTATTCATATTTCTTCTTGAATCACATTTGCCTACAGTTGGAAACAAGTATTTCTATATCTCTGTTACCTTCATTATGTCATATGTAGGTTTTTGTTTTACTTTTCTGTTGCTTAAATTGCATTCAAAGATGGACATTTAGGGGTAATTCAAGTGTACACTATCTTTTGTTTTGAACACTGTACTGTTACTTGATCCACATAGCTTTACTTTCTAAAACTTATTTCATCACCTTACAAGAAATATTATTTTTAAAAGAATTCTGCTCAAAGTACCTGCTTTCTCTTATCCTCCTTCAAGACTGATTTACATGATGTCCTGTACATTGCCTAGTGAAAGTTTCCATACTACTGTGCTTAATTCTAACAGTGTCCACCTGTGGGTATGTGGCTTGTGTTTATATTTATGGATCTCAGAAGGTTTCTGTCTTTTCATTGCTATGATTCCATGATTTCCCAGGCATCTGCCATTTCTTGGTTGTGGTGGAATGTTCTCTGTACGATATAAATAAATAACTGTTTGGACCCATGCAGGGCACCGTAGAAGTGGGTGGAGAATCAGAGGCAGCCAGGTAGGAAGAAGGGGTGGAGTCTACTAGTCGCCATCTGTCCCCCGAAGAAGAAGCATGTAGGAATTCAGGTGAGCCACGGGCTGCAAGCCACGTGGTGGGTAGGTTCATGGAAATGGGTTGACTTAAGAAGAAAGAGCTAGCTAGTAATGTGCTTAAGATATGGGCCAAGCAGTGTAAAGTATATAAGCGTGTGATTCATTTCTTTTGGGGGACAAAAGCTGCGGGCGCGCGAAACAGGTTCCAAACCGGCGCCACACGTGCGCCAGGTCATAAATCTCCGGACTCAAACAGGCCGGGAAAAACATACAACAACACTTGGTCTCTGTTATAGCCCATGGAGTAGTCTTTAGGCAGTGCTACTCATTGTAGGACATGAACCCATATGCCAATAGAATTTAATCCACTCGGCCACAGCTGATAAAGGGATCTTCCCCCTCCATTGGTCGTTAATATTAGTATACCTTCCACTCAGTGTACCAATGAGCTTCTTTTTTATCAATATTATGAATAAAGTCATATTTTTATCCATGTATCTCCTTGTTCAAACTCCTTTGCCCCTCCCACCCCTTCCAGTCACCCTCTCTTCTCCCCATCACTTTATCTCCTCCCCAGCAAGGGCAGGAGGTCCCAAGGTCCCAAGGTGGTTTAGTTCAGCATCCACTCCAGGCAGATCGCTATTCTCACCCCAAAATCAAGACTGAGTCAGGTGTTCCTCTGGAGGGTATGTACTCCAAGGTGCCTGTCCAAGATGTATCAGATCCCAAGCTGTTCAGTGGTTGTGGTTTGCAGCTTGGACATGCTTTGCTTTTTGTTTAAAGTCCACTAATGTGTGAGTACATCTCCTGCTTATCTTTCTGAGTTTGTGATACCTCACTCAAGAGGATATTCTCCAAATCCATCCATTTGCCAGCAAATGATTTTAGGATATCATTTTTTCCTTACTCCTGAGTAGTACCCCATTGTGTAGGTGTATCACAGTTTGTTAATCCATTCTTCAGTTGAGGGACATCTAGGTTGCTTACAGGTTCTTGCTATTACAAATAATGCTGCTATGAACATAATTGAGTTAACGCCTTTGGTGTACAAATGTGCATCTTTAGGGTATATGTCCAGTAGTGGTATTGATGGATCCTTGGGGAGATGGATTTCCAGTTTTCTGAGAAACCGCCATACTGCATTCCAGAGTGGCTGAACAAGCTTACACTCCCACCAACAGTGGAGGAGTGTTCCCCTTGCTCTGCAACCTCTGAAGCATACGCTGTCATCTGTGTCTTTTATCTTAGCCAATCTGACAAGTGTAAGGTGGAATCTCAAAGTTGCTTTGATTTGTATTTCTCTGATGGCTAAAGATGTTGAGCACTTTTTAAAGTGTCTTTCAGCCATTTGTAATTCTTCTGCTGAGAACTCCCTTTTTAGTTCTGAACCCCGTTTTTTGATTGGGTTATTCAAGGTTTGGGGCTCTAGTTTCTTGAGTTCTCTATATATTTTAAAGATCAATCCTCTGTCACTTGTAGGGTTGGTGAAAATCTTTTCCCATTCTGTAGGCTGTCGTTTTGTCTTACTGACTGTGTCCTTAGCCTTACAGAAGCTTCTCAGTTTCAGGAGGTCCCACTTATTGATTGTTGTTCTTAGTGTCTGTGCTACTGGTGTTATATTTAGGAAGTGGTCACCTGTGCCAATGCATTGGAGGGTATTTCCTACTTTCTTTTCTACCAAGTTCAGTGTGACTGGGTTTATGTTGAGGTCTTTGATCCACTTGAATTTGAGTTTTGTTCAGGGTGAGAGGCTTGGATCTATTTGTATGTTTCTACACACTACTACCCAGCTATGCCCACACCACTTGTTAAAGATACTATCTTTGTTCCATTGAATATTTTGGACCTCTTTGTCAAAGATCAGGTGTTCATACTTTTTTTGGGTTAATGTTGATTCCATTGATCCACAAGTCTGTTTTTATGCCCGTACTGGCTGTTTTTGTTGCTGTAGCTCTATAGTATAATATGAAGTCGGGGATGGTGATGCCTCCTGAGGTTCTTTTGTTGAACAAAATTGTTTTGGCAATCCTGGCTTTCCTGTTATTCCAAATGAAATTGAGTATTGCTCTTTCAAGTTCCGTAAAAAATTGTGTTGGAATTTTGATGGGAAGTGCATTGAATCTGTAGATGACTTTTGGTAGAATTGCCATTTTTATTATGTTGATCCTACCTATCTAGGAACTTGGGAGATCTCTCCACTTTCTGATATCCTCTTTCTTCAGTGATTTAAAGTTTTTGTCAAATAGATCTGTTACTTCTTTCGTTATAGTTACTCCAAGGTATTTAATACTATTTGCAGCTATTATAAAAAGTGATGGTTCCCTTATTTCTTTTCAACCCTTTTATCTTTAGGGTATTAAAGGGAACTGATTTCTTTGAGTTAATCTTGTATCTTGTTACATTGCTGAAGATGAAACTATCTCTATTTGTAGATAATATGATTGTATACATAAGTGATCCACAAAATTCTACCAGGGAACTTCTACAGCTGATAAACACCTATTAGCTTCTTAGGAGAAATTTAATCTTCCCCTTAGTTGTACCTGAGTGATGACAGCACATGTCACTATGGTGAAATAGCTATTGTGTAACTTGGAAGTTTAAAGTTTAAGTATATTCAAAACTATTGTTCTTTTATCAGAATACACTTACCATATGTACTTGTGTATATATCATATATATGAATAAACTTATTTTAATATTACTTGAAAACATAAATATCAATGGTATACTGAAACCAAACAAGATCTAATTCAGGAACCTTCTTATGTTTAGTTGGAGAGAATTCATTTGCAGCAAACTATGACCTAATTAATTACATGATGTTTTGAGTTGAAGATTGTCTCTAGGCTTTATCTTAAAAATAATGTATACTCCCAAATGCATGACTATATCTAAATACATAAATACAATATATAAATATGTATAAAGGCTTCACAGACTGTCTTGATACATGCAAATATCAGCAAAAAAAAAATGTCAAAAAACACATTCCCAATCAGAACTTGGTGCCTGACAGCATCTTGTATAGCCTCCTTCGAATCTCCTTTGTTTTGATAGAATAGATAATGGGATTGAGCATTGGAGGCACAAAGAGATAGACCAGAGATGTGAACTTGTGCACATACTCTGGGGCATGCTTTACAAATCTGTGGACCATTGATACACTAATCATAGGCACATAGAAGATGAGCACAGCAGAGATATGTGACACACATGTGTTAAGTGTCTTAAGTCTCTCTTCCCGGGAGGCAATGGCCAGCACAGAGCGCAGAATGAGCACATAGGAGAGAAGGATAAGCACTGAATCTATACCAAAGGCAGAGATGACAATAAACAGACCATACATGCTGTTGATGGTGGTATCTCCACAAGGTAGGCGTATCAGATCTGGATGTAAGCAGTAAGAATGGGTCAGAACATTGGCCTTACAGAAGGGCAGCCTCTTCAGTAGAAAAGGAAGTGGAAAGACCATGCAGAAGCTTCGGATAATGATGGACATGCCCATATGAGCCACACGGGCATCAGTAAGCACTGAGGAATAGTGTAAGGGGTTACAGATGGCCACATACCTGTCAAAACTCATGGCCAGCAGAATCCCAGACTCTGTCCAGGAAAAAAAGTGTATGAAGAACATCTGGGCCAAGCAGGCATCAAAGGCAGTCTCTGGAACATGAAAACACATAGAAGCCAGCACTGTGGGCAAAGTAGAAAAGGACACCCCCAAGTCATTGACAGATAGAAGGGACAGGAAGTAGTACATTGGCTGGTGCAAGCTCTGTTCCTCCTTTATGATGAAGAGAATCAAGGCATTGCCTACAATAGAGATAATGTACAGCAGCAGCAGGAAGGCAGCCAGCCAGTGCTCCAAACTCTCCATCTCTGGGAAGCCTGTTAGTGTAAAGCTAGTGGTGCTTGATGTGTTAGGTTGTATGCTCCTCATCAGGATCTGTGAGTAGCTATCTAACAGCTGTAGGGAGATACACCAGTGAGACTGGGCAGTGGAAAAAGTGAATAGCAGTGCCAACAAGTGTCTCAAAGCAGGAGAAAAATTATACTTAGAGTCCTACACCAAAGACCATAGAAAGATCTGGAAAAAGCACACTGTATAGCCATTTCCCTTTCCTGGGAAACTACAGTTGACTCTTTTAAACATGTTTTATTCTTCCTGGGATCGTGTTATTTCCAAATGTTCAAACCTGGCCTTTCTTGCCTCTGATTGTCAGACATCGTCATACAGCAAGTGCCCAAAGAATTCAGTTCTTAATATGTTAAGGCTTCTATGTAAATTATGACACCTTTTGATTAGATTATTGTCTGTCTGTCTTCTTTCTCCTGAATTTAAATATTATCCCATTGACTTTCCTCCTTGTTGTTTCAGCCCCTCATTTATTCACGAGAATTCAGTAACCTCACTCTCTGCCACTCCTGGTTAATTTTGCTTCCTGCGTGTTCTTATATTTGCTTGGGTCAATATGCTGCACTGGCATCAGGGACTTAAAAATGACATTTGGGCCACATGCACAGTAGTTGCATCTGAAAGCCTACAGGAAGGACTAAGGAAGCTATTATTTAAAGAAAAAATTAATGTAATAGTTTTCTTTCCCAGTCTGGCTTAGTTCTCTTAATATGTTTGTCTTTAATACATATGTTTTCTTAAAATAATATAATTTCATTGTTTCTTATAGAAGAATAAAATTCATGCTTATACACACATGTCTACAATCATGTGTGTGTGTGTGCACATGCATGTGTCATATTTCCTTCACTTATTCACCGACTGTCACACTCCTAAGGTAATTCCAGAGTTTGGCTCTTGCTTTACCATATTTTATCCATTGTTTATATTATAGGCAAATACAGTGACTGACATGTGGTTCTTTGATTAGTGTTTTTCTACCTGAATAAATTATGAGCTCCCATTATTGCCTATATTTTATTTTTAAATTATATCATACTTGCATTTATCTACTTGGTGGCAGAGCATGTACATGACATAGGTGAAAAGGAGAAGATAACATGCAGACGTTGTTTCTCCCCTTCTCCAAGCTCAGGCTATGGAGCTCGATGACAATTACGTTTGCCATCTAAGCCAATCTCACGTCTCCATTCCCATCTTATCCTCAATGCTCAGGCAGCTAAATGGACATATAAATCTCTGAGCCAGGACTCACAGATTGCTAGCTCTGGTTTCAAACTTTTATTAAGTTGATAAGCTGCTTTAATAACAATATATTAACACCTATGTTTTCAGTGTAAAATTCTTAATATAAGTAAATTAATCTGAACTCACTTACCCACACACCCACTGTAAATTTAACTTTCTAATGAATTATTTTCACATTTAAAGAATATGCAAATTAATACAGAATAAGTATCATGTGAGTATTCAAGCCTCTAGTGCAAGTCACATGCTGAATAAATGACAGATAAGAAAGTAGCAGGGAAGCAGATTCTTAGAGGGTTAGAGTACCTGTTCTTGTCTCCAAACTGTTTTCCTAATTCTAACCAGTTTCCCAGTCAAAGACTCTCTTCTTTTGTATCATTCTTGTCTAATTACCTAATGAGAATATAATGGAATTAATCACACCAAAGCATTGAGCCCAATCAAAATTGTCTATGCCAAACAAAGAACTAGATGCCTCTCTGAAGCGCTGTGCCATGACCTGTAGTCTAAATGGAGAATCAGGCCAGACCAGTGGGGTGGTAACCATAAAAACTAGATGCTGAAGAGACAGCCTTTCCTGAAATCTGTGTGTCCTAGTTATCTCAGAATTTGAGAGTTAGAAAAGTGCTTCCTGAGGATCCCTGTGAGAGAAGGGCTAAGGTCTCCACTTACCTCTTCAAGGTAGATGTGAGAAAAGAAGTAGCCAAGATGCTTGCACAGAGGAGAAACATTAAATGCTCTAAACTTTCAGAACACAGCTCTAGTCTTCATACTGTGCTAGTCTGTATTCACTTCCTGCTCTGGGATCTATGAAGCTGCCTCGTAGGAATCCCTTGAGTCCGGTTAGGACAGCCTGGGGAGGTGGCTAGGGCAATGGGAAGTGTAAGCACTCAAGGGATTGTGCTCTGTCATTTCTCCCACTTAAAAATATTAAAGAAGTTGCAAGTGAAAGCTGGAGTTACCCTAGTGTGACTCACATGTTCAATTCTTTGTTTAGTAGAACTGAGACTCAGCAACAGCTTATTCTGCAACTAAGCACAGAATCACAGACCTATGAATACCCCTGACTCTCGGAAGAGAGATTTTTCTGTTAACATACCATGACTCAAAGAGATTTCAAGAAAGGAAAAATACAGGTAGAAAAAGCCTAGTTGTATGCTATCTGCAAACAGGGCAAAACATCCTGGTCCATTTGGAAAGCCACTTGATTAACTATTAAAAGTTAAGAATCTGCTTGACAATTTGTTACCATGTGGTCACACTTATATTCAAACCTGCCTTCCTCAGGCTAGAGAAATGGTTCAGCAGTTAAATGCACGGACTGCTCTTGCAAATGACCCAGGGTCACTGCCAGCACCCACATAGCAGCTTACAACCACGTGTAACTCCAGTTACAGATTTAATGGCCTCTTCTTGTCTCCATGGGTAGAACATATATACATGCAGACAAAGCATTTATGTGCACAAAATGAAAATAAATAAAATATATATATTTAAAATACATTTTGAAACCCAGCTTTTTTTTAAGCCTGTGTCATTTAACTCTTTTGGTTTTTAGATTCCTTATTTGTATAATGAAGGATAAATTCCTGTAGATCTCAGCACATGTGAATACAGTACCACACAGCAAGAGCGTTTGTAACTGTTGAAGAACTTGTTCATTTTTTCTCCCCAGAAAAGAAACTGAATAATAGAAACGCCAGTTGTCTCTGAAAGCAGATGGACTTCTAAGACACAAATTTAATTTAAAGTGTTAAAATTAAAAGAGTTCTTGAATTGTCATGTACCACAACCTAACTTTTAAAATGGAGAAATTGAGAATCAGGTTAAAGAGTTTGCTGAAATGCATAGAGAAGTTATTTACATCAAAATTTGAACATAAATTATCCTGATAAACATCCAAATACTCTTCACTGTCCAAGCAATCTCTCGTTAGGGCTGGGGATAAAAAAAAATACCAATGAACATAAACTCTAGCCAAATGTACACCTAGTAGAAAATTTTATAAATTTATTTACTGCATCTAAAATGAATACAAGATTACTCAGCAAAGAAGGTAAGCACATTTATTTAGGGTAACAGAAAAGGTATATATTTTAAATCCTTGTATGTTAATTATATTTAAATACAAGTTTTATGAATTAAAGTTTTCTTTACTGAAACTATAAAACTCTACTAAACAGTCTTACATCTGTCAAAGAGTTAAATTTTTAAAGAAAATAATTTATCTAACATAAAAAAATTATGACTGTGTATAAATAAACACACATGCTTGAGCATATACACACATGCACACACACACACACACACACACACACACACACACACAAACACAAACTAAAGAATGCAATGCCACAAAGAAAAATGAGATTTTAGGGACATCATCAAAAAATTAATCACAAAAGGTCAAAACTGGTTCACTTACCACAGGATTTTATATGCTAACAATTATACTTTAGAGTTTAGCACATATTTATTAGAATTACAAACATGGATTCTTTTTAATTTTAAAAATGAATTTATTGAAGACTTGAAAAACAATTTGTCAAAAGTTGACGTTTTTAGAAGACTGTAAATGCATTGCATCCATTGTGATAAATTATATATAACAGACACAAATATGTGAATCATAAAACAAGACATTGTTCTACAGTTTCAATTTAAAAAAATTCCTAAGCAATACTATGGATGACTTGCAAAATATGGATTCTGTTGACACTATCAAAAGCAGCTGATTTAGAGTTCTTTGAATATACCCAAGAATGACAAAGAAATATTATATAATGGTTATAAATTTCATTTTATTAGAATTCTCTATGCTGATTCCCATAGTGCTAGACTAATTTACATTCACACTAGAAGTGTATAAGGCTTCCCCACAGCTTCTTACACATATGTTTCTTGTTTCCTAGTAGCAGGTGAAGTGGAATCTCATGGTAGCAAATTTCATTCTTTTTATGTTTTAGAAGTTGAAATTATTTTTTATGTTTATTGGCTTTTTAAAAGAATAAAATGAACACACCATTGAGATAATTGTATATTTATTGCAGCTCTGTTGCAATAACAAAGATATGGTATATGCCTAGGTGAACAGATGAATGGATAAAGAGGATATTGTTGATATATATGAGATGGAGAGGAAGAGAGAGAGGAAGGGAGGAGGGAAGAAGGAAGGGAGGGAGGAAGAGAGGAACTTCCTTAATCTGCAAAAAATAATGAAGATATGCCATTGGTAGCAAAATTAGTACAACTGGGAAATATCCTCTTAGACTAAATAAGTTGGACTCAAAAATAGAATTATCATGTTTTCTCTCATTTGTGAATGTGTTTTATAGATATATAAAGTGATACATGTGTGTGTATGTGTGTGTGTATGTGTATGATGAAATTAAAAATAAGTCTGAAAAAATGACCAGTGATCCTATGGAGAAATGGAAAGAAAAGGGAGGAGATATTATCTACAAATTATACTTATGATGCACATTTATATGAACATACTAATGGAATTCATCTGTGTGTACAATGAATATGCACCAATAAAAAGTACAAATGAACAGGTTTGTTTTTTATGTGTTAAATTGAACCTTTGGCTCTAAAATTCACAGCTTGTTTTTCTACATTAAATAATATTACAAAGTACATTGTGTCGAAGAACTAGAATAACCACCATTCAAAAACATAATTGTCAACAAGGAAGTAAAACGGTCAAAACAATGTCTCTCTATTGTCATCATTGGGAATATACTAGTGAGCTTTTTCCTATTTCCAGTAGCAAATGGAAAGGGGGGAACCAAGAAAAAATAAATTATCTCCCTTTATTTCCTTTTTAAAATCAAAGAGAAAACAATTGTCATTTCAAGAACAATGACTGAAAACAAAGCTGGGTTCATGGTGATCCAAACACAACAGTGATTCACATCTCACAAGGCTTCCAGCTGGTGCTCAAAGGGCAACATCTCAGAATCCCCGGTGCTTGGGCATTTGTGTTCAATGTCTATGCTGTTTTACTCACAAGAAAATGACAATGGAACCAGCATCGTACACAACTGTCCCCTGATGGGTGCATAATAGAACCAGCCTACACAACTGTCCCCTGATGAGTGGATAATGGAACCAGCCTACACAACTGTCCCCTGATGGGTGGATAATGGAACCAGCCTACACAACTGTCCCCTGATGAGTGGATAATGGAACCAGCCTACACAACTGTCCCCTGATAGATGGATAATGAAAACATGGTATATATACATGCTAGAATTCTATTCAGCTGTAAAGAAAAATGAAATTTGCAGGTAAAAGGATGGAACCAAAAAATAATGCACTGAGTAAATTATTCAAGGCCCAGAAAGACAAATGTCTCATTTTCTCTTTCATTTGTGGATCGTAGATCTGAACTTTTTGGTTTGTGTGTAACTTGGAGTAACTATACAAACCAGGAAAGTATAAAAGGTCCATTGGGGAAGGGAAATGAATAGGAGGGATATTGGAAAATGAGAGAATACTTAACTGGGGAGGAATAAGAGGATAATAAAATGAGAGGAGAAGAAAGCATAAATAACACTAAGGATATTTGGAAAAGCCATAGGTAAATATATTATTTAATATACTTTCTTTAAAATACATGTATAACATATATGCACATATACAGTTTTAGTACAGAGATGCCCCTAAAATGGGATAATGTATATACATATATGTGGGCATACACATGTGTGCATACATGTGTGTGTGCACACACACACCTTATATAAAAAGCTATAGATTATGCAAAAAACCCAGTGTCAGTCAAGTAAAACTTCCCTCCAAGTTGTTGGTCAGGGTAGAATACAAGCCACACACACCCTAAAATAGATAAGCTGTTGCTGTTGTTCTTGGTTGCCTGACAGAACATCAAGGTAAGATCTTATTGCTGGAGATACTTCAGTCACAGGAGTTGGAGAGATCGAGCTGGTACTGATAAGGAAGTCTCCTGCCGTATCAGGAGGGCTAGCTCTACTGTACTCAGAAGGTGCTATACAAGCTGCCAAGGGAGAAAAGCTATCAATATCAACAGTGTCACCTATAAAGCTTAAAAACATCAATGAGGACAGGACCTCCAAAATATCCCTAATGATACAATAGTGGCACTTGAATCTATAGTGCAACCAACAACTGTCTCTGCCTGCTCAACTGGAAAAAACCTCATGTCCAGTATGGTCAACCAAGTTATAAACCCTTGACTAGATGATGATGGGCCTTAAAAAAAAAAACAAAAAAAACTAGTACTAGTATATAACCAACATGATACTGTTTCCAACTGCCCTATAAACATTCATTATTCCATGCATAAATAAGCATAACTCTCATCTCCCCCATCAAAGAAGCTTCTTTTTGAGAGAATGATATTAATGGAGAGATCCACACATCTGGTCAAAATGCAGAGAATAAGTGACCATGGGCTCCTAGACTCAAATGAAACATTTATGGCACAATTGTTACAGCTGAGGTTTCAGGAACATCATGGAAAGGGGGTGAAAACTTGTAAGGGACTGAGGACAAGGGCAGTGGCTGTACAATACTGTCTTTGGACTAATCAGGGAAGCCATTCCTGTGAATTCTTAACAAAATATCTGCCTTTGAAACACCTGAAAAGACAATACCTGTAAACATCCAAACTTGGATGGAGGACTACTTCACCAGGGCCCACCCCCTAGATGAAGAGTTAAAAGCAGTCAGTGGCTGTGGGGTAGAGATAACCAAAACTTGTTTATATATTTACCTTTTTCTATTTTCACAGATGAGACCACAATCCTAAGTACTTACTTCAAAGCACAGGCAGATATGAGTAACACTAATTAGATTCAGTAGAATGTGTGTGTGTGTGTGTGTGTGTGTGTGTGTGTGTGTATACATGTGTGTATGTGTAATATAGAAGATATAGTGAGCTCAAGAGGGACATGGGAGAAATTGGGTGGGGAAGGGTGGGAATGATGCAAATACAGTATAGCCATGTATAAAATCCTCAAATAAAAATGAAAATCTATTTTTTCAAGAAAGACATGAAGTTGACAAGAAGTTTGTGGTGGTGAAAGGATCTCAGAAGAGTTAGGGAAAATATTGGAAGATAAAGATGATCCAACTACATTTTATGCAAATATTAAGCACTCAAAGAATTAATAAAACAGATTAAAAGAAAAATTACGCACTTTGTGGTAGTGATGCTTTTTAGTGATTTTGGATGTTTCTGATAAAAATAAATTTAATGTGTGTCCCTTGGAAGCAGAGAACATTACTGGGGGAATGGAAACTACAGAAGATAAGTGAGAGGCTCATAGGCCGAGAGAAACCAGCCCTTTATCATCTGCAGGGAAATTAAAGGGAGATTTTAACAAGAAAGTGTATGAAATTATGAATCAGGATAACGTGCATCTAAACATTGCCTAGGTTTCTGACGGAGGTATTTTTTTAAAAACTATTATTGCTTAGACATATTTTTGACTGTTTTAGTCATTAATGTGAGAAAGTATATTGAAAGATTTCTAAAAACAGGTTGCACTTTAATTACACAATGTATGTAAGCTAAGCTGTTAAGGAGGCTGAAATAGGAAAATCAATTTGAGATGTAACAATATCACTTTCTACTTCATGAATATGTGGATGAATACAAAACACAGACATGTTTACTACAGTCACACACATACACACACACACACACACAATTCAGCCTTGAAGAAGTATCTTCACCATGGGAAGACATAGAATGTCCAAGTTTCATTGGGTTTAAATTAGGTTGCATTTTTCTAGAGGTTGGTCTAGTTTGAAATATTAAAGAATCACAACTGAATAACTTGTCCTCTTTTTCATGCTCACTGATTAATTTCTCTAAAGCATTTCAACCATTTTATAAAGTAGCACATTATTTTGTCATATCCTAAATCAAATCATTATTCTATGAATGCATGTATTTTGTTACACAGCCTTTCTAACATTTTAATTCTTTTATTGATGGGTGCCATAAATAAAATTACATATAATTTAAACAGTAATATAAAGTTTGACCAGATATCAGTATTACAAAAAATTAGATATTTTAATATAATGTATATAAAATAGCATTTATCTATTCTTAATGGCCAGATAGATACCATATGTATAAAATATTTACATGTAATTAGTGTGCATATGTGAAAGAGAGAAAGACAGAAACAGAGCCTTTATTTAATGTCTTTTGCCCATACTCTTTGGAGGAAACAATCTAATTCCCATTATGACAATATTTCTATGTTAACAAGAAATTCATGGTGATGTAAAACTTTTCACAAAGAAAACAGAAATATATTGTGACACAATGGGAGAAAAATTACAAGACTGTATTTTTTTATTTTGAGAAGATAAAAATGGAACATATGCTTTTTTGCTAAATTATGACCTGACCTGTTTGACCTCACCAAAGCCTGTCGGTGTGAATTCTAACCATGGAGACAACTGTCGCACAGCATCTGATAACAAGAATTCCAATAGAAATGTCAGAGAGAGAGAGAGAGAGAGAGAGAGAGAGAGAGAGAGAGAGAGAGAGAGAGAGAGAGCTGCTAAAATTCCAGATCAAAACGGTTCTTCAGAGGACAAGGTCCTGCAGCCAGGGTAAACATTCTCTGTACACTGACCTTACCTTCTCCAGCTCAAAACTTGTTCCCCAGCAGGATTTTGCAAAGCCTTCGACGAATCTCCTTGGTTTTGATGGAATAGATAACAGGGTTGAGCATTGGAGGCACAAACAGATAAACAAGTGACAGGAGCGTATGCACATACCGTGGGGCATGCCTCCCATAGCGAGCAGCCATGGACACACCTACCATGGGTACATAGAAGATTAACACAGCACACAGGTGTGAAACACATGTGTTCAGAGTCTTCAGCCTTTCTTCCCGAGAGGCAATTGCCAGCACAGAGCGAAGTATGAGCACATAAGAGAGGAAAATGAGTGCAGAATCAAGTCCAAAGGTAGAAATGACTATGAACAAACCAAATATGTTATTAATAGTGATATCGCCACAGGGCAGGCGAATCAGATCTGGATGGAGGCAGTAAGCATGGGAGAGCACATTAGGCTTGCAGAAAGGCAACCTCTTGAGGAGGAAAGGTAATGGGAAAACCATGCAGAAACTTCGAAGGAAAACACACCCGCCCATCCATACCACCCGAATATCGGTGAGCACTGTGGAATAGCGAAGTGGGTTACAGATGGCTACATAGCGATCAAAGCTCATGGCCAATAGGATCCCAGACTCCATGAAAGAGAAAAGGTGGATAAAAAACATTTGGGACATACAACAATTAAAACTGATTTCTCTTAAGTGAAAGCAAAACACAGCCAAGACTGTGGGCAGTGTGGAGAAAGACACGCCCAGGTCATTGACTGACAGCAGAGACAGGAAGTAGTACATGGGCTGGTGCAGACTCTGTTCTTCCTTGATGATGAAAAGAATCAGGGCATTGCCCACTATGGAGATGGTGTAGAGGACACCAAGAAGCAGAAACAACCAATGTTGAGAGTTCTCCAGCCCTGGCAGTCCTGTCAAGATGAATGGAGGCAATCCAGAGCTGTTGTGGCCTTCACCTCCCATCCTGGGACCCTCGTATAGATAGTTAGTCATCTGCCCTATGAAGAAAACAAATGCACAGTTTCATGTGTGGCCTGAGGCAAATATTATTTTCTTTCTCATATGCATGTAGTCCCTCATTTAGAGAAGCTTTGGTTCTGATAGTGCCCAATTTTTTCTTTCAATGTAAAACAGACTTCTGGAAACTTTTGAATTGTCTTACTTAATTTACCCAGAAATGGACATTTGTCCTCCCTCTCACCAGTGCATATTACTTTTTCTTACCTTGAAGTTGGAACTCATTGATTAATTGAAATTAGTCTTTTCTCAGTTACTTTAAGTATCAAGCTCTCTTTTGATATGAAACATTTTTATTCATCAGACCACAATCTTCCTCTCTCTAAATTCTGATGGAACTGAGCATCTACACTCTAAGGTCCCTAGTCCTATATACCAGTTGCCCATTGCCTTCACCCATTTATTCAAATGGGGGATAAATGGCCAGAAATAAAGCTATACAAGCTGGATGTGGTGCTTCATATCTGTCATGGCCATTCAGAGGCTAAGAACAGAAAACTGGAAGTCCTGGATATTATTAAGCTGTAAGGCAAGACCCTACCTTTAAAATCACCATCTCCAGTGTAACCATACAGGTGCTCACTGGCTATGTTTACACTTTCCTCTTCCCTTCCTACCTCCTTCTCATTCCTCCACCCATTCAGCTCATGATGTTACTTTTCTCCCTGAACATTATGATTTACGGAAGGTAATTTCTTAACAATTGACAATTCAGAATCAACTTGTACTTAATTCCTGAAAGCTATGGAATTAATGGTCACTTCGCTAAGCAGCAACATTGCTTTCAGAAAATAAAGGATAAAGAAAAGAAGTGAAAAGAAAATGAGATAAGAGGTGGGAGAGGAGAGGCATAGGTTTTCCTTCTTCAGATTGCAATATTGTAGTTCTGAGTTTCCACACTATTGACAGAATCTTAGGACTTGATTTTGGAGCACCAAGAGCTTCAGTTCACCTACCTGAGAATCACAACAATAGGCTGTGTAAAAAAAGAAAAAAGCATCACCGGAGACTATGCCCTGTACACATCCCCCTGTCACTTCTTCCAACTCTGTCCTAAGAACTATATGATTGCATCTGGAAAGTCCCTTAGGTTACTATTAGCTCAGGTGCTCGTGGACTTCTGGGAACACCAGCAGCATCACACCTCCTGGACTTAGCATTTCATCTCTCATGGGTTTATGCCAAAGGGGAATTGATCAGAACTGGAAGAGACCAGTTAAGAAGATTGTGTCACCTCCATTTCCAGAAGTGAGTGTAAATGACTTCTCAAATATATACAGCTTAATAATGAACAGTTGTTAAAATCTGTCTTCAATGTATTTTTATGACCATTCCAATATCATGTGTGTCAGCATATGACATTGATAGCCACAAAAAAAAAATACTGAATCCCAAAAAAATCTCATACCCCACATAAATGTCAACATTTTATTTGATCATGACTTATGGTAATTATACCTGATTACCAACAAAGTTCTTCTGAACCATAGTAAAAATCACTAGCACACTCTGCTAGTCACATACCACACATGTACACAGAAAATGATTAAAGAAAAAAAAGAGTCCAGTCTTCAAAGATGCTATGGAATACCTGTTAAGGATATAGTAAAAGTACAAGAGATTCATAAAAGAAAGCATTATAAGAACATCAATTTATATGTGTAGTCTGCCCTTTGAGGAAAAAAAATCTCACCTCCATAACCTTCATTTTTTTCTATAAGTAGGTAATGGTGTGTATTGTACAATGACAGGAAGGACTGCAGAAGAAGTACATGTAAGCATTCAAACTCCTGGTTGCCATGTGGTACTCAGTGGGGTTAGCCATTGCGTTAACTTTCTTAATGTTAAGTCCTGATAGCACAATGATAAAGAATGGAGACTCAGAAAAGTGTTGATTTGCTTTGAAGAGCTTTCATATGGAGACACACTGACAGGTATATCTGAACAGATTTCCACTTTGGAAATCAGTATGATGGTTTCTCAGAAAATTGGAAATCAATCTACCTCAAGACTCAATGATACCACTCTTGAGCATATACCAAAGGAAGCTCAATTCTACCACAAGGCTTAGCTATGTTTATAGCAGCATTATTTCTAATACCCAGAATATGGAAACAACCTAGATGCCTCTCAACTGAAGAATGGATAAGAAAAATGTGGTACATTTATAAAATGGAGTATTATTCAGCGGTAAAAAGACAATGATCTTATGAAATTTGCACGCAAATGGGTGGAACTAGAAAAAAAAATCATTCTGAGTGAGATAATCCAGACTCAGGAAGACAAACATTTGTATGCACTGACTCATAAGTGTATATTAGGAGTATAATTCAGAATATCCATGCTGTTCCTTTCTGCGGGGGACCGGCTGCCAAGTTCATGAAACCCGGGAAGGTGGTGCTGGTCCTGGCTGGACGCTACTCCGGACGCAAAGCCATCATCGTCAAGAACATAGATGATGGCACCTCGGACCGCCCTTACAGCCATGCCCTGGTGGCTGGAATTGATCACTATCCTGAAAAGTAACAGCTGCCATGGGAAAGAAGAAAACTGCCAAGAGATCAAAGATCAAGTCCTTTGTGAAAGTTTATAACTACAATCACCTCATGCCGACACGGTACTCCGTGGACATCCCCTTGGACAAAACTGTTGTCAACAAGGATGTTTTCAGAGACCCAGCCCTGAAACACAAAGCCAGGTGGGAGGCCAAGGTCAAGTTTGAGGAACGATACAAGACAGGGAAGAATAAATGGTTTTTCCAGAAGCTTCACTTTTAGGTATATTTTTGTTTCCATCATTAAAAATTAAAAAAAAAAAAAAAGAATATCCATGCTGCAATCCACAGCCCCAGATGGGTTAGAAAACAAGGATGGGCCCAACAAAGGATGCACGGATTTCCCTGGGAAGGAGAAATAGGAGAGATATTCTAACAGGTAACCTGAGAATGAGGGTGGAGGAATGTGGGGTGAGAACTTGAGGAAGCAAAATGGGCTGGAAGGCAGGTTGGGGGTAAGATAGGGGAGGAAACTCATGAGAGGTCTTGATGGGGAGGGGGCATCGGAGGTTTAGGGAGAAACCTGGTGCCAGGGAAACCCCCAGGAATCCACAAGGACAAGCTCAGCTAAGACTCCTAGCAATAGTGGAAAGGGTGCCTGAACTGGCCATCTACTGTAATCAGATTGGTGACAACCCTAATTGTCATCAGAGAGCCTATATTCAGAAACTGGTGAAAGTAGATGCAGTGATCCACAGACAAGCACTGAGCCGAGCTCCAGGATTCCTGCTGAAGAAAGAAGGGACTGTATGAACCAGGGGAGTCAAGGTCATTAGGTGGAAACCCCATAGACAGAGCTGACCTGAGCACCTGGAAGCTCATGGACTGTAGACCAATAGTTAGGGAATTTGCATGGGACCTAGGCCTTCTGCATGTTTGTGACAGTTATGTAACCTGGTCTGTTTGTAAGGTTCCTAACAGTGAGATAAGGGTTAGTTGGCTTTTGAGAGCCTGTTCCTCCTGCTGGATTACCTTACCCAGATTTGATGCAGAGATTGGAGCTTAATCCTGCCTCAACTAGATGAGCCATGCTTTATTAGAGTCCAGGGGATGCCTGCCCCTTTTTGAATGAAGACCAAGGAGGTGTAGATGGGCAGGGGAATAAATGGGAGGCAGGAGGAGGGAATGGAAAGAGAGGAGGAAGGGGAAATTATAGTCCATGTGTAAAATAAATTTTTAAAATGTTAAGTATTTTTGGGGGGGCTGGAGAGATGGCTCAGTGGTTAAGAGCACCGTCTGCTCTTCCAGAGGGCCCGGGTTCGATTCCCAGCACCCACATGGCAGCTAACAACTGTCTGTAGTTCGAGTTCCAGGCAAACACCAAGGCAAATAAATAAATAATAAATAAATAAAGTTTAAAAAAAATGTTAAGTATTTTTTTAAAAGCTTAAAGTGATTAACTCATATTTTGGCCTTACATAATCACAGCCAACGCATATTAGGGAATGCTATTACTCTAGTATCTATATTACAATTGCCTTTACTAGAAAGAATATCATCAACAGTAATCAAAGTGTGTTAACTTATTGAATTTCTTTTTCTTCAAATTTCCATGTTTATATAAACATTATAATGATGTAGTTCTATAATATCAGGCACCTATTCAATAATAATCCAAAAGATTGCCAGTGGTAGTACTAAGAGGCAGCAGCCATAAATCATGCATATTCTATTACATGACATAATATCCATTTTTGTATGCAATGACAATACTTTGTCTTTTAATGTGAGTAAAATATACTTATTGGATTTCATACCATGCATTAGTATTATGAGGTGTATGTAGGAGATGACTTTTTTTAACTGATTTAAACTTCACATCCTAGTCACAATCTGCTACTATCTATATATTACAGTATTACAGCTATGAAGAACCAGCTATCAGGGCTTCAAGCAAGGCTTGCAAGGAATCCACAGTGTCAGCAAGGCTTAGACTTTTCTATCTGAGGGAATTAGGAAAAAATATACACTCACAGCTCTTTTGATGGTTTCTCTCTTTATTCTCTCATGTTGAATTTAAATCTCTTTGTTCTTCAGGACTATATGTATATATGCCCAACAGAACCTTTCAGGCAATAAAGATTCTGAATTTGAAGGTCACATTCCATTTCTTTTTTTTATTTAAGAATTTTTTTTCCTCTTTCACATACCATTCACTGTTTTCCCCTTTATTCTCTTCTCCTACTCCCTCAAAGGAGGTAAGGCCTCCCTTGAGTAGTCAGCACAGGCTAACATACCAAACTGAGGCACATTTCATTTCTTAAGTAAATGATTTAAAACAGTCATCCCAACAACTCATATGCAATAAATCTAAATAACTTGTCACAGAGCAAGGAAAAAGCATTTTTTCTCAGTCACCTCCCCAATTGGTGGGCTGTAATGCGATGCTACAAGGAAAGAACCAGTCATCTTGTTATCTATCTAGAGAGATAGTCTTTAAAAAATTTAAAGGAGTTATAAAACTAAATTATGGGCTGGAGAGATGGCTCAGAGGTTAAGGTCTGCTCTACCAGAGGTCCTGAGTTCAATTCCCAACAATCACATTGTGGCTCACAACCATCTATAATGAGATCTGGTGCCCTCTTCTGTTGTGTATATACAAAATTAAAAAGAAAATCTTTTTTTAAAAAAAAAAAAACCTAAATTATTGAAGAGTCTAAGAAAATTAAGGAAACTGTGAGCTACATATTATACTTCTGAGTGAAATAAACATTTTAAACTAACATTTTGTGATTAGCAGTCATAAAAACATCAGGCTTTCATAGACTCAGAGTATTTACAGTGATAAATTGTAAATGCTTTGGCTCAGACTTTCAGGGTTACCTTAAATCTCTTAATATAATCTCACTTGGCACTCTCCAAGGCATAGTGACACTGGAAGTGTTTTAAGTCTTAAAACATATGTTACTGTCCTGTGTGTACCTTTAGACCATAGAAAAGAAAACTTGCAACTCTTTCTCCAGGCTATGAAGTCAGATTATCCTACATTCCCCCATGGTATGTCTGAACAAAAGCTGTTTTTGTCTCTAGACCTCAGCTAATTATTCCCTGTCAACCATGCAATGCCAGAACCCAACATAAAAAAATTAGTTTGTTGAACTTGGAGTCTTCAGCTTATATACCCAAATCATAACACTGAGATTAGGGATTTGTGCAGAGAGTTAATCACTGTCCTAGGTTATCAGCCAGACCTAACAAAAAAGCCTGTCATAGCAATTGGGTTGCTTTGCACCTCTAACCTGCTTCAACAAATCAGACAGCTGGCTATTATGTACTTGTAAACTAGACTGCTTCTCTGGAATAAGTTTTTCTTAAAAGCCATTAGCAAGACATCTAAAGCTACTTTGAAGCTTTATATCATCTAATAATGTACTACTATTCTAATAACTGGGTAAATTCAACTATTCTATGACCTGTGTTGTGATCTAAAACAGTTTCTAGAGAAATTATAATCCCTTGCTTGTAAAGCACTTTTGTATTTATTTTATTTATCAAACTCTGTGAGATAATATTATTGATATCAGATAAGCAATACAGCTTAAAGAAAAGTCATCTTCTAAACAATCTACAAATAGAGATCCCCAATAGACAAGGATGCATTTATGAGATAAACACACTACAATACAGGTAGTGGGACACTCCCTACAAAGAAATACATCATATTAGATACCTAGAAAAGCATGTAGTAGCAACAATGAGAAGGCACAGCATAAGCAAAAGACATTCTGGAGTCTGTATTGTCCTCATAAGCCTTGCTTTAAATAAGACATACCCATCAGAGAGTTTTTCTTCTGTTGAGCTAACACCTGAAATTCAATTGCCACCTGCTGTTGCTCTGACACAGCCACAGCCACCAGTATTGCATTTAATAAAACCAAAGCACAATGAGATAGGTAACAGTACTTGGGGCTAAAGAGATGGCTCAGTGGTTAAAAGCACTTGCTGTTCTTCCATAGACTTCCAGCCTCCACATAATGCAGTTCACAATTACCTACAGAATTTCCAAGAGAATAAATGCCCTTTTCTGGCTTCCTCTGTAGGAACCTGCACCCACTTGATACAAACTTGATACAATACATAGATATTGTATAGTAAGAAAATAAAATAAGCATTTAAAAATAATTTAGCCATAGTCTCACTATATGTGTTAGAATTAACATTTAAATTTAGACACCAAACCGTGATTCAAAATGACCACACCTTCAAGTTCAGAAGGCAAGAGACAGACAGTCCACCCATTGTTTCCTTCAGCTTTTATTCCATTCTATCTAGCATGAGATCTGGAATGCCACAGATACTTAGTATAAATTCATGGAACAAATGCATGAATTGGTTATAATGTAATGCCTTTCAAGTGCCTAACCTAAACTAAGATGAACACTCTTAGGCACTTTTGTCAGTAGGCACAGCTAATGCTGGGCAGGATTCAGCATTTTCAAGGTAGTATCACCAGCTCAGATGAGCTTTGACCTAAGTGTCTGTCTACACTGGGTTGCCCCTTGCCCTTCAAATTACTGACTCTTTATCCTGAATAGAGTAAGTAGTACTGGCACCTCAGTGCCTTTGACTAAGATAAGAATAATAACTTTACATACATCATAGGCTTATTTATAAAATAAATAGCTTTAAATGGTAACTATATAATAAAGTAAATTTTAACTTTAGCTGAAACCTAGTAAAAAGCTACAGGGAAATTGAGAAAACATGGGTCAAAAGGCATAGAGTTTCATTTGAGGATACTCAATAGGATCTAGAGATCTACAGTATGACCTCAAGCCTATTTTAACTACCATTAAAAGACATTGGGGTTTTTTGTAAGAGAGAATATGATTTCATCCCCAATGCCAGTAATCTAATCTATGGCCTTATCCATGTTAGGTAAGTGTTTCACCAATGACATACACCACTTAGGTTCAATCTCACATTGTGGTATCAAAGAAAAAAAAAACAAAAAGAATATGTAGGAACTTTTAGAAATGATGACTGTCTTGTGTGTTATATATGTTGTGGTTAAATATTTAGCTTCTAACTCAATATAAATAGCTTTCCATACTATTATGTGAAGTGGATTTTTTAAAAGAAAATGTTGGTACTACTTAGAATCTTGCAAAAAGAGTATCCATGAAGGAATCTGTTGGGGTTAGTAGTACTGACAGCAGTAACGTCATACAGAAAATGTTTTATTATTTCATATCAAAAAATTGTCTGTTATTCTCCTTTGACTACAGAGGAAAAAAACCTACCAGTAATGTCTTTGGAAGATTTATAAAAAGAAGAAATAAGCTATAATTTGTCCAAATATTTCCTAAACTCCTTTAGCCGCAGAGGTTAAAGCCATTGGAGCTCCCTGGGTAGGGATGGGCACAATAGCATGGTATACATGTAGTAAAAATGAATGACTCTACTAGAAAAGGAAGAGAAAACACATGCTTAGAAAAACATCACAATCGGAAGCCAGTCTGACTCCAGTACTCATACAGCTTCCTTCAAGCTCTTTAGATGTACCCAACTACTGAGGTAGCCTGCATTTCTCCATCTATCTCTCTTTCCTCTTCAGGTCACATTTTATTTCAAGTTATAAGATACATGTATTATTCAAATGTATAGAAAATATAAGTTCTATACAAATAGAAATTACATCTATAGTTTACCAGAATTATATTTGGCATAGCTTTCTTCCCTGTATTCCACTTAAAAACATGTATAACATGACAGTAACAAACTGCTTCTAAATGCTTATAAAAATATGTAATTAAAAGAAATGTGTAATAAAATGCATTAGATATGGGTTGTAGTGTAATTGATCATTTTTGATTCAGTTATCACTTAACTCTTAGTAAGTCCACACTTTATTATTTCCACACACACAATATCAATTTAACCAGGACTTAAGTCAATTTATAAAAATTTATAGGCACTGTGCTATAATATTGTCCTACAAAGTAGAATGTGTGGTCACTGATGCACTCATGTCAGGCTGGTTATGAGATAACCAGCTGCTGAGATCTGTTACAAAAGAAGGAATTTCATGCTTGGTACTCTAGTCCTGATCAAAGGCTTAAGGTAGGGAGGTCATAGACCCCACGATAGAACATACTACTATAATTTTTCTCTAGGATAGAACCAAATAGCATTATTTGCTCTGTCCTCATGAAGTCCAATCGTCTTCTAAAACTTTTATTTATTTCAACAGACTTAAGTTATTGTCAAGCTAGTCAGAAAACATTTTTTGTACTGGGCAGCATTCAACCAAGAGATGCGTGAAAGATCAATATGCTTGTCCCTAAAGTGAAAAAGTTTATCATCCCCACTATGATAAAAGCCAGTAAACATCATGGAAACAAGGTAAAAAGAGTGTAAGAGGTAGAGGAGGCAGGAGAATGCTATGAAATGCTGTTTGGGGGCATGACATAGAAATTACACTTGTGTATTCACAGCAGCTATGAAATGTCTAAAGGCAGCAATACAAAGCCAGCCAAAACTTCTTCACAGAAGAAGAAAGTGTTCTCCAAGCCCAACCAATTACTGAGGATTAGCTGTTGTGGATGGTAGAAATATTCTTTGTAAGGAAGTGGCAACTGCTAGGATTCCTGTGCTCCTGCAGATGGCCTATGTCCATGCACATGTAAGCAGCACCAATTGGATTTACTAGGTTAACCAAAAAAGGAAAATGTAAATCTAGAAAGGAAACAAATTCAAGAGGAAAAAAGGGGACTCAGAGGAGAAAAATGGGGGGGTAGTGTGGTCATATTTTGTTGTACACATGCATAGAATAATATAATGTAAATGAACTACGGAGTTGGAGAAATAGCTATGTGATTAAAAAGGATTGCTTTTCTAGCATAAAGACCTGAGTTTCTATGGCAACATCAATTAAATATCAACAACTTGGCTACCTAAGCAAGCAAGACCTGTGAGGAAAATTTCACAGGACCCCAACTCTAGATGAAGACTTTTAAAAAATTAATAACTTATGAAAGGGGAAGAATCTATCTTTTTCAGAAATGAGCCTTCTAATTTGTATCCAGTCCCAAGTGGTCAGTCCTATACACATAAGCAACAGCAGTATACTCAACAGGTTGTATTTACATGTATGTATTTAAATATATGTGTGTATATATATTTATTAGTATATACACAAAACAATAATAATTTTTAAAAAACCATAAATATGAGACACGGGGATATGTGGAAGAAATTGTAGTGAGTGTTTAACAATGTAAATCAAGTATCTAAATATGAAATCTTAAAAATAATCTTTAAAAATAATAAAGGCAATTTGCAAGAATTAACATTGAACAAAAGACTACAGAATTTAATTTCCACAAACTCAGTCATAGCTTAATGAACACCTGTAATTCTAGCACAACAGTGGAAACACGTTGTAGAAAAAGAATTACATGGGCTTACTGACTATCAGCCTATCTCCACATGCAGTGAGAAAACCTTCCTCAAAGGCAATGGCAGAGTAGCACACCTATTGCCCTCTTTTCTGCTTGCCAAGTTAGTGGAGCAGCAGATGGCAATCAACTTCAAAGTTTCAGCCCACAAGGATGCAACTTCCTGATGGGTGAAGCTTGGATAGAGAGGCAAGGCCAGGAGACCATAGACTCTACTTTGCTTCTGCTGTGCCGTTACATGTTTGCCACTGCCTATTTCTCTAGTATGTGGCATGGTATGAATGGGTGTGGGGAGATCCCCGCTGCCTGTAATGTGGTGTGCTTATCTCATGGAAACATCCCACTCTACTAAGAATTTTTACCTACGGATTATAATGAAGATGATTTTTATGGCTAAAAATAAAACAAGGAAGTGTCACACAGAACACAGAGAAAGAAGTTCTGCTGTAATCTTGAAAGCATCTCTCCTGTAATATATCAAATGTCTTCGTCTTATTTGCCTTTTGACTAGATTGTGTAAAGGACGGTCTAACCTACAAGCTTATCAAAGGGACGATGGTACAATACTTGATGTCTTTTCCATGCACTCTAATCTTTCAGTAATTTAAACAACTTTATAGAATAATTTATTCTTTAATTTTATAATCTTTAAATTGCAGGGTTGGTTTCTTTTTTTTATTATCAAACTTACCCCAAAATCTTGCAATCACATGAATTTAGACACAACAAATAATTTTACATATTCCCGGTCTTTTGCTACACATTATTATTATTGATATTATGTATATTTATATACAACTTAAGTTACAATATAAAATTTAGCTAAATTTTCATATTACAAAATATCTTTTAATAAAATTTACATACAAGTTTATTTATCTTATTTTAAATGCCAAATGAACACCATGTGCTATGTAAAATTAATATTTATGTATAAAGTTATTATGCAGGTATGTGGGCATGTGAAAGAGATTTTTAAAAAAAAAAAAACTTTATTTATTTGTTTGCCTTGGTGTTTGCCTGGAACTGGAACTACAGACAGTTGTTAGCTGCCATGTGGGTGCTGGGAATCGAACCCGTGTTCTCTGGAAGAGCAGACGGTGCTCTTAACCACTGAGCCATCTCTCCAGCCCCGTGAAAGAGATTTTTAACTAATGTCACTTAGCTATAATCTTTGGGAGAAAAATCTACTTGCCATTGTAATAATGTTTCTATATTAGTGAGAAATCAACGATGACATATGACTTCTAATAAAGAAAATCAGAACATATTGGGACACAATGAGAAACTGATTCTGGGAATATATGTTTTTAATTTAAAAGAAGGAAATAGAATACTAGTTTTTGCTAAATAATAAATGGCCTATTATTGCATAAATTCTAGTAAGTATATAATGAAAACCCAAAGCCAGATATCACAGTCAATTCTCACCCAGCCAACTTCTCAGGCTGAACAGAGTAAATGCTATCTTCAAGAGTTCTATGCCTGGCTGGTTGCTCCTATAGAATGGCTGAATCTCTGCTTCTCCTGCCTTAAATATGTTCCTCCCCCAGTTGCTTCACTTCTGGGTTCAACTCTGCATCATAATCCTAAAGTTAGAATTAAAGGTGGGAGCTACTACTGTTTGGTTGTTAGACCTTGAACTCACAGAAATACAGAATAATCTCTGTCTCCTGAGTTATGGAATTAAAGGCATGGCTCACTTTGTCATCCTGAATATAATGAAGTGAAAGACATGAGTCAACACTCTCTGGCCCTCATGGTTTGACTATAGGTGATTCTGTTCTCTGATAGTCTAAGCTGATTTTATTAAATATAAAATATATCACCACAACCTATCTTACCAAAAAGACTGTGGTTTAAATCTTAAGAACTGTCACTATGTCATCCAGTCTCTGATATCAGGAATCACAGTGGCAAGTTAACAAATCAAATGGTGTTAAAATTCACTTTCTAAGCAGATCTTCAAAACACAAGTTGATGAAGTCAGGAGAGTAAACATCTTCTGAACATTGACATTACAACATTCTACTCTTTGTTCCCAGCAGGATTTTGGAAAGCCTCCTACGAATCTCCTTGGTTTTGATGGAATAGATGACAGGGTTAAGCATTGGAGGAACGAAGAGGTAGATAAGTGACAGAAGTGTGTGTACATAATGTGGAGCATGTCTACCATAGCGAGCAAACATGGACACACCAACCTTAGGCACATAGAAGATTAACACAGCACACAGGTGTGAAACACATGTGTTCAGAGTCTTCAGCCTCTCTTCCCGAGAGGCAATAGCCAGTACAGAGCGAAGTATGAGCACATAAGAGAGGAAAATGAGTGCAGAGTCAAGTCCAAAGGTAGAAATGACAATAGACAGACCAAATATATTATTAATGGAGGTGTCACCACAGGGCAAACGAATCAGATCTGGATGGAGGCAGTAGGCATGGGAGAGCACATTAGGCTTGCAGAAAGGCAACCTCTTGAGGAGGAAAGGTAATGGGAAAATCATGCAGAAACTTCGAAGGAACACACATGCACCCATACACAACACCCGAATATCAGTGAGCACTGTGGAATAACGAAGTGGGTTACAGATGGCTACATAGCGATCAAAGCTCATGGCCAATAGGATCCCAGACTCCATGAAAGAGAAAAGATGGATAAAGAACATTTGGGACATACAAGAATTAAAACTGATTTCTCTTAAGTGAAAGCAAAACACAGCCAAGACTGTAGGCAGTGTGGAGAAAGACACGCCCAGGTCATTGCCTGACAGCAGAGACAGGAAGTAGTACATGGGCTGGTGCAGACTCTGTTCTTCCTTGATGATGAAAAGAATCAGGGCATTGCCCACTATGGAGACGGTGTAGAGGACACCAAGAAGCAGAAACAACCAATGTTGAGAGTTCTCCAGCCCTGGCAGTCCTGTCAAGATGAATGGAGGCAATCCAGAGCTGTTGTGGCCTTCACCTCCCATCCTGAGACTCTTTAGATACTTGATCCTCTAACCTATAAAGACAATAAATACATAATGTTATCCTTGTCTTGTGCGAATATACTTTTGTCTGTCAGATGCCATCTAATCTCTTGTTTGAGATCATCATCTACTTTGATGCTCATCACTCATTCTTCTCACTCGCTACAACAAAATTTCTGCATTCTCTTAGCTGCCTTCATGAAGTCATCTGAAGCAACAGGTTTCTGTCCCCTTTACCTGTGCCTGTCACTTTTTCCTCTACAGGACAAACTCTTTTCAATATTCAAGTATGGAGGGTGTCAAGAACTGAGATAAAACTTGTTTGCTCTCTTCTTCTTCAGTTATGTTCTCTTCTGCCCCAAGACATATTATTATCCACAATCACTATTTCCTCTTTAGACACTACTTTCCATACTGCTGAGCCTCCAATAGGCAGCTATGGTTTCAGTTTTATACCACTACACAGTCTTTCCCCCATTCAATATACACACAAATAATACTATGCAGACTGGGTATTTATCTCTTTAGGGATGGTTATATGAGCATGTATGTACATATATACATTAATAAAAAGAGAGGCCATAAAGTTGAAAAAGAACAAAGAAGATTATATAGGATAGTTTGGAGATAAAAATGGAAATGTTGATATGATATAATTATATGAAAACCTCAAAAACTAAAAACTAAAAGAAAAGGTTTTTAAAAAATCAAGTGAATGGTAAATAACCACAAAGATACCCGTCTAAGCCTGAATGATACCTGTGCTAGCAACTAAGAGCCTGAAAAGGAGGAGGATTGTGACTTTCAGTCAGCTTTGGATAGAAAATCAGAACCTGTATCAATTAATAAACAAGAACTCGGTGGAGACAGACTTTCAGGCACTTGTAGTATACTCTGCTCATTCTCTCCTGACACCTTTTAGATGAGACTACTGACCCAAAGTGCTTCTGCAAGCACCTCACCCTTGCTTCAGACCCAGGATATCACATAAGTAGTCCGTTATAACAGCCTTGCAAGCATCACTTCCTTCTCTCTAGTTCATCAATAAACAGAAGTCATCTTAAAATACATGTATGAAAAGACACTAGAAAACTTAAATAATCCCTTATCAAAGGACCATATTCAACTCCTGAGCCTAAAAGTAAAGTCCCCTATGATCAGTTCTCAATGCTTCTAGCACCAATCCTCAAAAACACCATTTTTCCCATGCCTTAGATACATGCTTTCTTTGTTTTCATTCCAATATTTGCTTGCAGCTTTCCAGTTTCCAGTGGTTGTCATGACTATGATCACAGTCATTCAAATCATGTTTCAGAGTAAATCATACATGAAAAAAGGCCAGTTACATGTTTTGTCTGTACATGGAATATAGGTTTTTAAAAACCAAGAACTGGCTGAAAGTAGAATAGACCATTGCAGAAGGGGAAAGGCAGCAAAAAGGAGGAGGAAAGGATGGTTTCATAGGAGTGGATTGAAAACATCGCACATGTGTGCCAGGAGACAACATAGATAAAACCACCAATCTATAAATCAATATTAATTAATAAAGGCGAAAATTGAGGAAAAACTCATTTTTCAGAATTCTAACCATGGTATTGTCCTCCATAAATTCTTGGCATATAATTAAAAGAAGCAGTAGTGGTTCCCTGTTACCTTTATCATGTTGAGCTAGCATCTTCTTTTGTGAGCGCTTCTCAACTTGCCCATCTTACAGCACTCAGAGTCTTACCTTGATTAGAATCCTCTGGCCAGCTCCAAGAACCCAGTGTTGACTTCTTCACAGTTAAGTTCCTGCTGTGTTGTTCTCAGCACAAAGGCTTGACCGGAAGTACTCATAAGTCATACATTGTAATACAGAATTGTTCCTGGATTTTGATTCATGCCTTGTAATACAGAAAAATTAATAAACTAGCCTAATAGGGTAGTGAAAAGCCAAAACTAAACAGGTATGTAAATTCTTTATGCTAAAGGTTTTGTGAGTCTGAATTCCGAAGCTTGTTCTATGTCCTACCCTCTCCCTCTCATCTACCCTCACTCCTCTGTCTATGCACAGGACTCATCTCCTTGAGATGCTTTTAATCGTGTATCCTTTAGCAATCCCCCCATTGTTTTTCTTATACACAAGTTTATTTTATTTCTCTCTTCATACTATAAACAGCCATAAACTGTCATCTTTAATATTAAATAGGATTCAAATGAGTGGTTCTAAAAGAGCCAAGGTCTTTGATAAATATGCCAACACTAGATTTTTCTGAGAAAAGTATTAAGGGATAATAGTCACAAAGCTTTTATATTCAAAGTACATCCTGATGGAGTATTCTTTCTCAGAAAGTAGTATGTGATATAGAAAGCAGGTGGCATGTCTCTGACCAAAAGAACAGACAGAAAGTGTAGAAATAGAAAGGCAAGAGGGAAAGTCTGCATGCAAGAAAGGTAAAGACAAGAATTGGGGATGCGGAGACTTCCTTCTTTAAAAGGTAATGTTGTAGTGCTGCATTTCTAAGCTTCTAGCCAAGTCTTAGGATGTGAATTTGGAGCTTCAAGCACTTTTGCCCTTCTATCTAAAAGTCACATTCATGGACTGTAATAAAGAAAGAAAGAGCAGTTCTGGGGACTCTGCATCCACTGCCCATGGTCTCCTGTCGCTTCATTACCCTCTACATTCAGAACTATATGATTATATATGAAAAGTCCCTCAGGATATTATTGGCTCAGGTGCTCATGGACTTCTGGGAATACAGAACATCAGCAGCATCCATGCTTCCTGGATTCAGCATCTCATCTCTCATGGGATTATGCCAGAGTCAAAATAATCAGAAGTGGGAGAGACCTGTAAGAAGACTGTATCTCATCCCTCATTCACAGAACTGAGAAAAAAAAATGACTCTCTAAATTTTTGTAGCTTGATAACAATGTATATTTAAATATAAATCTTCCAATTTAGTTTAGGGCCTTTCCAGTATGTGTGTGTGTGTGTGTGTGTGTGTGTGTGTGTGTGTGTGTGTGTGTTCACACAAGCACATTTATAGTCAGTATCTACCAAAAATGCTGAATCCGGTAAACAGAACTCAAATCCTATATAAACTTCAGCATTTAAGTTGATCAGGATAGGTGAAAATCACACCCAATCATCAGGGAATGTTCTGAACCATGGTGAGAAGCATTAGTACACATGACTGGTCAGGCACAGAATATGAATGCAGATTGTGTCATAGAAAATATTCCTTTAGGAAGATATGGAGACATTTTACTGTTGTTTTCTTCATAAACAGCTCTAGAATACCTGTTAGGCAAATATTAGGGTGATGAGGATTCATAGATAAAGACATTAGAAGGCTTAGAGTTTTAGTCTGTATTCTATCCTTTGCTCAAGAAAATATCTACCTTTCCCTTCATTTTTTCACCTATAAATGAATATAGTCACATGACACAGAATTAATGGGATGAGAAAAAGGCCCAGTGGCTGCCATGTAGCACTCAGTGAGGTTAGTCATTGTGTAGACATTCCTAACATTAAGTCCTAATAGAAAATGGACACTAACTACAGAGTACAGAAAGCCTTAAAAACTCCCCTTTGTAAACACACTTGTGAGTACATATTGAAGAAATAATGTTGAATAACAAAAGGATCACACTTTATTACTTGTGTAGATTTTTTGTGTACAATATTAACACTTCTTTCAAGATCCACATAATCCATTCTTGAATAGCTTGAGAATTAGTTACCTATGTAGTGTGCTTGACTCTCAAAGGAAAAGAAAATACTATAGACATAATGTCTTTCAAAAGATGTCCCCATTTTTAACCCATGAGAATGCTATGTTTGTGTCAGAAAAAGAATTTGGGGATGTAATTAAGATTATGGATATTAAGATAGTATTTTTCTTCTGTTACTTTTGAATGGTATTAGTAATACAAAACTTGGTATATCAAACATTTTGAGAATAAAGAAAGAAAGATACAGGGTGTGGATTATTTCTTTTTTCCCTTTGCTCTAAAGCCTTCATTCAGACTTAACCTTAAATTATTTTGTGATCATGGCAGGAATTTTTAGTAGAAAATAGAAAAGGTTCTGTTATGGACTGTGAGAATCTGTTTGGTGGCACTTTCTGCTGGAATGAAGTGTGAGAGCTGCATCATCTGTCCTCCTATTGCACACTTGGGTGAACTCTGGAGAACCTGGGAAAGCAATGCACAGAAGGAATGGCACCTAAACTGCTGTTTCACTGAGAATCCTTAGGTGTGTACTCAGAGCGGCAAAATGGCAAATAACCACTGCTACACACACACACACACACACACACACACACACACACACACATCATTTTTAGTAACACTTCAGGGATCCAGCACTCCTCTATTCTCCTGGGCCCAGTAGGTTCTTCATACTTCATTTTGATGTTTCCCTTTGCTGCTCTACAGACTAAACACGTTGCCATTTCTTTCTGAATCTTGAGAAGTAACATAGACTGGATAGTCCTCAGGCTTGCTTTCTATATCACACACCAAAGTATCTCTTTCATGCTCAACAAAACTAGGAGTATTTGTTATTGGTTTAAAGAAATGAACCATGAAACTAATCACTGTTTGAACAGTGAAAGCTAAGTCTTGAGAAAAAGTTATTTTTGCTGCAAACCTAGTTCTTATCAGTGAACTAGAGAAATGGCCTTTTATTTATCTCTGGGTAAGCCAGTGGCAGATCTTGATAGAGCCATGAACCGTCTGCTTATTGGTCTTAGAAAAGTGGGATGACCTTAGGAAATATCTACAAATCTCTCTCAGATGCAGAAGACATTGATGACTAAGAGGTGGATCCTTAGTGTCCTTATCAAATGTCCTGTGGAAAAATTAACCTTTTCTTAGTGTTTCCATAAGCTTTTCACAAGCACATTAAAGATCCAAAGCTTTGCATCAAAGTCTTTCAAAGCTGTGATAAGAAGTCAAAGCAATACTATGACAGTGCTAGCTTATATGTCATATTTATGATAAAGTCAAAATAATAAACTATCTAATCCATTAAAAAGGATTTATTTAACCCACCCCCATCACTTCTACCACCTCTAGCTGACCCTCCCCTTTAACAGTTGCAAAACTTGGAAAAGTGAGCCCTGTACCTCATCTGGGCAGAGATGAGGCTGCCTGAGGACATGAGCACAGAATATCTGATTCTACCCTCATCTACCCATATAGCAGCGTGGGTGAGGGAGAGAAGCCCCAAGGTGGGTGGGAGAGTTGGCCCTGAGATCACATTATTACCAGGAGCACTTCTCCTGTCTCTCCCTCACCAGCTGCAGCACTTGGGAAGCAGGCCCTGCACCTTGCCCAGGAAGCACAGTAGAACCAACCCTGTTGGCAGAGGTGAGAGTGAGCCAGCTCCAAAGCTGTGAAAGTGAGAGAGCCGTCCCTACTACTCATTTGTCATGTAGAGGCATGGGTCAGGGAGAGTTGCTCCCACTTACCTCTTGCTGCCAGCAACAGATAGGAGAGCTCATCCTCCCCCGTATAATTGCAGCACTCTTGAAAGTGGACCCTGCACCTTGTCTGAACATCACAGAAGAGTTGACCAAACTGATGGTGGTACAGGGAAACTGTCCAAAGAAGGTGAACGTGGGAGACCTGGACCCCACCCCTCATCTACCATAAGTAGTGTGGGCAGGGGAAAGGTGCCCCACCCACTCGCCCCTCACTACTTGGAGCAGATGGGAGAGCTGTCTCTACCCCTCATCTGCAGCACTGGGGAAAGTGGCCCCAATACCTTACCTGGAAAACACAGTAGAGCTCGCCCTGAAGGTGCAGGAGAACCAACCCTGAGGACAAGAAAGCAAGAGAACTGATTCCATCTCTTGTTTATGGCTGCAAAGGCTGAACTAGCCAGGGCAATGCAGAAAAGTTCACCCTGGTGGTGAAGAAAAGACAGGTGGGTTAACCAATTTTTCATCTACCCATGCCCAGAACCAGCTGAGATGTTGACCCTCCTTACAGCCATCCCATCTGCAACCTGCATGAGCACATGAAGGGACCAGTCCTGCAGACCTAAAACTGCAGAATCTCCACAACACAGGGCAACAACAGGATAACCAAGAGGAGTCCTAGTAAGGGCCCAGTAGCAATAGTATAATAGAAATCATAGCTCTCCAACCAGACCATTGACTCTCTGCAATAAATACTTGCAAGTAAAGATATATGGATAAAGGGTTTACTGTGTGATTCACTGTGTCACATTGCAGCTTCCATGATAAGATTAATATTTTCTTTTTCTTTTCCTCTTTTTTTCTCCTAAATTTTATTTTATTTTATTTGAAGAGGGAGGTTGCATGGGCAGAGGATGGATATGAAGAGATGGGGAAATAAATGGGATGGAGATGCATAATATAAAAGACACAAAGGATAAATAAAAGGAAAATTAAAAAGATTTATTTAAGAGCATTTGACTCTGATAATTGCTATTATTATAAATCATAGTTCATAAGGTACATTCTACATAAATATATAATATATAATGTCCATTTACAAAATATTTGAAAATAAAGTTTACTTTTATCCAGTTGTAATGCCTGTAGTATTTACACTATGAACAATAACAAAAGCTCAATATAAAACAATCCTTAGCAAAAGTATGATCACTTTTTAGCATAAGATGTTTGGATATTATAATTTAATGTAAAAAAAAGTTACTGACACCCAAATAGATGAGAATGAAATTATTTAACTCACTCTTCACTTTGTATCTGCCTGATGCATTGCAAGTGCCATGATGGCAGCTAAAGAGAAAAACAATGACCATTGTGGAAAGGACAAATTAACCATAAAGAGGTGGTTAAAATATATTTCCTGAGGATAGTCTGAATATAATGCAGGAAGTTTAACTTGGGTTAATATCAGGAAAGTGCCGACATAACATTTCCTTAGACATCTGAGTCATCACACAGATCATATTTTAAGGGATTTTTTTTAACACTTTAACTTTTTTTTTACTGGAGACAGGTGCAAAATGTGCTTTTAGAGGTCAGAAGACATCAATGTGCAGGAACCAGTTCTTTCCTTTCTCTCTGTGGATCCCCAAGATCAAACTTGAGGAGTCAAGCTTAGTGACTAGTTCCTTTACCCACTGGACCAAGTTAATGGCCTATATGTCATATTTTAAAACTCAACACAGAATCTTATATTTGTTGCCAATATATAAAATTAATATGCATAAATAAGGCATGTTTATTATTATATACATGACAAAGCAAATTATTTTGTTTAATTCTTCAAACTATTTCAAAATGAGCTAATGAGGTAGATAGACAAGAGACTGATACCCCATTTTACATGTGAGAAAGAATCAAGATTCTAAAATCTCAAATTTCATTTATACTTTCTCCTACTGTGGCAGTGTGAGACTCAGGAGAGATAGGAGACATTTTCCAATATGAAACTCTGATTTGTAAAAGGGCAACAGTGGTTTATAGGTTTGTTGATTTTTTTTCGAGCCTTGCTCTCATCTCTTAGTTACTCATTTGCTGTTCCTTTTTCAACTTTGTTTCGCTTACTCATTCATTGTTAGTCTTGCAGATCCTGTCTCAAGGAGAAGGTCTTGGCAAGTCTAATGTGAATGGAAAGACAACACAAAAATTCTTGCCACAAGAGAGTTTCTACTCTTTGAGGAGAAGCATATCAATGCAGAGTGATGGAACAGTCACCAGTTATAAGCAAAGGGCTGTTAACATCCATGAGGTGAAACTAAATGCTGATGTACCTCTGGTCTCCCATGTGTGGGAAAAACATCCAAGGAATCCTAAAATCACACTGTGACTAAATAAACACCAGAGCTTTACACCTATTCAGACTCAGGTATCAAGTCACTACTTCTTTAGCTTCCAAGGTAAGGATGATACAGCCCAACCTACAGTAACCCTTATCTTTTATCTTATTCAAGCACATCCCTAAAAGTCTCACAGTGTCACCAAGTATTTTGATATTAGTCTTTGGCTTCTCTAGAAAATAGCATTTTCTTGTTGAGATGGTTGTTAGCTATCTTGAAAACAATATTGCTTTTTGTCTCTAAAGAAAAGTTAACAAAGTTAAGTTCTGGATATGGTCACAAATGTTGTTGGTAGATATTAGCTTAATAGTGTAGATTAAACATCCTATATGTGATCCTGGAATTTTTAGCATACATCTTGCATCTCTTAGTTAATCTTGCCCTATTCTGGTGCCTGGCTATCCATATTTCCAATGCAAGATCATAAACCATTTCTGCCTTTGCCAGAGTCACAACTTGGCCCTGAAAAGCATCTTGAGAAGTCTACGGCGAATCTCCTTTGTCTTAATGGAGTAGATGACAGGATTTAACATGGGAGGCACGAAGAGATAGAGGATAGACATAAGAACATGGACGACATGAGGTAATCCAGCCCCAAAGCGATGCACAATGGACACACTGACCATGGGCACATAAAAGATGAGCACAGCTAAGATGTGGGACACACATGTGTTGAGTGTCTTGAGGCGCTCCTTCCGAGATGCAATGGCCAGCACTGATCTCAGGATAAGCACATAAGAGATGAGGGTGAGTGCTGCATCCAAGCCAAAGGTGAGCAACACAATGGACAACCCATAGTGGCTATTGAGAGAAACATCGGTACATGCCAGCTTAATCATGTCCACATGGAGGCAGTAGGCATGGGAGAGGATGTTCTGGGGGTGGCAGAAGGGAAGTCTATGCAAAAGTATTGGGAAGACCACAATGAGAACGAAGCTACGGAAGACTGTTCCCAAGCCCATCATCACAACTCGGGCATTGGTAAGCACTGTGGCATAGCGAAGTGGGTTGCATATAGCTACATAGCGATCAAAGCTCATGGCTAGAAGAATGCCAGACTCTGTCCAAGAAAAGAGATGTATAAAAAACATCTGGACCAAACATGCATTAAAGTTGATCACTTGGGCATGGAAACAAAGGGCAGCCAGAACAGTTGGCAGAGTGGAAAAAGACACACCCAAGTCATTCACAGACAGTAGGGACAGGAAGTAGTACATGGGTTGGTGCAAACTCTGCTCCTCCTTGATGATGAGGAGAATCAAGGAATTGCCTACAATGGAGATGGTATAAAATAAAAGGAAAGGGAGGGACAGCCAGGGCTCCATGGCTTCCATTCCTGGAAAGCCTGTCAGAATAAAGGTGGGAGCCTCAGAGGCATTGATCCTGAAGTTGCCCATGAGAGAATAGTGTTGTTTGTTACCAGTCAGATGGATGTCCTGTAAAACTACCACCATGTGTTTAATACTGCCACTGTCTCTGTGGAAGGAAAGGAACCACACATGTTTTTTCACAATGATTGCACATGCAGTTGATCTTAGAAGTCCACTGAGCTATAGAATTGTGAATCTAGCTGTGAGAAGAGGCTTCTTTTCAAGCTCTTTCAGAAGAATGAATTGGAAATCTTTTCAAAGGAGTTGACCATCTCATCCAGTCTTGTAGTAGCTTCCTGAATATGGTCCTTATGGTCATTTAGCCAGCTTCTTCCATATGCCTCATAATTCATAACCATGACCTATGGTGATGTATAGGAAATTAAATATCTGTTCTGAAAAATAAGAAAGCCAGTGTCCAAGTAAAGGAAGTAAATGATCTCAGGTTTCTTGATAAGGAAGCTATATGGCTAGAACTTCAACTTCAGTCCCCAGTTTTTTTTTAATTGATTTAAAAGTATTGCATGCTTTTCATATTTATACCATACAGTTGCTGTTCCTCTATTAGAATGTCAAGTTTCCCTAGGTACAGGAGATAAGAAGTGCTACCTTATACAAGCCTACTGAGAAAAGTGTGGCAAGAGAGCAACATGCCTTTCATTTTACATCCTTCTCCTTTGTTCTCCTATATATGTTGTAGATCCATCCACTTGAGAAAGAAACTGCACTTAACAATATTGGCTAACCCTACTATGGCAAGCCTACAAACTCTTAATGCCTTGTAGACAGTGACTTCAGAGTTTGGGGGCCAGATCAATTTCTGTCTCATAAATAATCATTAATACACATATCCATCATTGAATAGCATATTTTTCCCATATTTGCTATTCTTTAAAACCCTCAGAAAATATAGTTTTCTGTGGCAGAAGTTAAGGATTGTATCAAAGAATACTAATACTAGGTATCAGGAGAAAATTATCTGTTGGGAGACTAGAGTTTGAAAAAGAATCCCAAGGATGCATTAATTTTGAAGAGGTAGGAAAGGCAGGACTAGAAATACTTGGAGAAATTTTAGAGTGTAATGAACTCCTGATGGTGTCATTAAAAAACAAAAAACAAAAAACAAAAAACAAAAAACAAAAAACAAAAAACAAAAAACAAAAAACACTGCTGTTTTTAGGGGATACTGTCCAAGTTGGATGAACTTTTTGAACACCTAGTCTCATCTCACCATGGGATACATTCCACTGTAAGAAAATCTAAAATTTTTCTTAACTAAAAGTCTACTTCTGCAGAAAAAGAAAAGCACTCATATCTGTTCCTATTGTGCCCAGAGAAGATGAAGTGTAGTAATATATTTCTGGCCTGGCCTTTCCGACTAGCCCTGAGGTTCTTACCCGCAGACTCACAGAGACACACAGATGCTTACATTAGTTTTATTCTGATCGACCTAGGGCCCAGGCATATCACTGGCTAGCTCTTGCTCTTAAACTAACCCATGATTCTTATCTTGTTCAGCCATGCAATGAAGAGCCTGCAATGGCCCTGACAACATTATGTTGTTTCAGTTTCTTTGCAATTTTCTGGGTAGTTACACCAAGATACAAAATTAAAGGAATGAAGAAAAAGGTGGTAAAGAGTTAGAAAGGCAAGAACAGAAAAAGAGGAGAAAAGCCTGTAATCAAATATTTGTTTGTTTGGTGGTGGTGGTGGTGGTTGATTTGTTGAGACAGGGTTTCTCTGTATAGTCCTGACTGTCCTGGAACTTACTCTGTAAACCAGGCTGGCCTTGAACTCACCAAGTTCTGCCTGCCTCTGCTCCTGAGTGCTGGGATTAAAGGTGTCCATTACCACTGCCCAGTTTGTTTTTGTTTAAAGATGAAATAATATGAAAAGGGAAAAGGTCAGGTGAGGAAGTACGATACAGGATGTAAGGTAACAGAAGAAAGACTAGGAAGACAATTATAGCAACACTTAATAAAGATTAAGAGAAAGACAAATAAAAGCACAAACAGCTACAAGGAGAAACCTCAGCCTACCTCCTGCTCCTGATGTCCAGTGTTGTACTCACCCCAGGCCTGGTGAGGGATATAAAAGAACCCACATTCATGCCAAATTTCCCAGGAGCCACCTCTCCACCTCTGAGCAATGGAGGGCCCACAGCATGACCTAATATTCTTCAGCCGAACACTGTGGGGAATAGGATCTTCACCACAGGATCCTGGTGTTTACCACCTGCCATCTATTCCCTGGGGTACGTCAGGGATCTGTGCAGAGAATATGATAAAAGTTCCTCTCCTCCCAGTCAAACAGAGCTTACATGCGCCAGTTGTATGTTCTCCGGACTACCAGGGCCCTGAAAAGAATGTGTCAAACCATTGTCTGAATACCAAGGAGCCCAACACTAGTAAATGATAATATAAAAATAGAATTCATTCCTTCTCACCTCTAGCTATACAGACCCCTTTCTCCCAAGACTAGTACACACTAAGACCCCTTCCCAGGTGAGGAGCAGAGGCTGTACTGTAGGGCTCGCTGATCTCATAGACAATAGAAAAAGTGCTTGTCAATGATGTCCTGTGTTCTCAGCGTTTTCTGAACCCCATCAAAGCTTCAGGACTTTGCCTTACGTAATCTGTACTACCAACTTCACAGACAAAGAATCCTCCCACTTCACACATGAGAAAACTGGAGGCTGCTTTCAAACACAGACCTTTGGCTCACTCGCAATTATCACAACACATAACAAACAGCCATGGTAAAGCAAACCTGCAATCACAGAAGGGGAGACCAAGGAAAAAGATTTTAAATTGGAGAGTACTCTGGTTGAATCTAACTAAGGCATTGCTCAGCATGAGAAAAACATGGCCACACTCAGCCTCCATAAATAAATAACCCAGTGCTATTTAATTTACTATCTTCTAGGTATACTCAGTTTGCTGCAAATAATCAAAGCTAATTCTCCAAAGCTAAACAAACATTCCATTGTGCAGATATAGTACATATTTTATTTTCTGTTTAGAAGTTTTTAGGGACCTGGGCTGATTTCCTGTCTTAATTGTTGTAATTTCATGTTGTAAATAGTGTTGCATGCATGTGTATCCTTGTAATGCAGGTGTCATTTCTTTTGGAGATATATCTGGATGAGGATCATAGGTTGGATTTATTTTTGGATTTTAGGCCTCTCTATTAGTTTATATAATAGACATACTAGTTACTATTCCTGTCAGAAGTTATCAGTTCCTCTCCCTATATTCATCAGTATCTGTTGTGAGATTTTTATTATTTCTTTGAGAGCTTTATAACAATTTTTTAAAATCATATTCAGCTCTTTTCAGATCCGCACCCCCTTCCCTACTGATCTAACTTTGTGTCCTTTTTATGCTTGGATATGTTGTCTTCCACTGGAGAGTGGTCAGCTTAGCACAGGCTACCCTCTAGAAAAAAGTGTCCTACCTCACCACCTCCCAGCTCCCAGCCCCCCCAACCCACCTACCCTCCCACTTCACACACACACACATACACACACACATACACACACACACTCTCCCAGCATCTAACAATCGCCAATAGTCCATGGCTAGTCATTGGATTTTGTGACCAGTTTCTCTCTTCATACTGAGATTCAGGGTCTAATTTGGGTTTGTACTGTGAGGCCCAGAGCCGCTTGACAACACCAACTGCAATGACACACTTAATGAAAGACAGACAAACAGCAGACTCTTGCTGGTAGCACCTTGCCAGGAACCCAGGGCTAATATGCCCATTGTCTCAAGCTACACCAGGAATTCAGCCCTTCAGGCAAGACTCAAAATAGGCTTCCTTTTTAATGAGTTAAGCTTTTTCCCAGGCAAGAAACAGTTGTCTCTTTTCTGGTTAGACAGTCAGAGAACAGGTGTCCATTTTCCGGTTAGGCAATTGATAGATTTCCAAAGTAACACATCCTGTTTTAGCAGAATACCTTTTGACTGAGGAATATCCTCACCCTATCTGTCTGTGTGAACTTTCCCACCTTGAGTCCCTATTTAACTGCTGGCTGAAAAATAAAGTTCAGAGGCTTTATCAGAAGGTTTTTGTCGTGCCCACAGTTCTTTCGTGTTTTTGTTCTGCATTTGCTTCGTCCCCTCTCTTCAGGTCCACGTTGAAGACCCTGCTGGCCAAAGCCGCACTTGATGGTTCCAGGAAGGGATGGAAGGGCCCAAGCAGACACCATCCAGCAACTAAGGGAAAATACCTGACATTCCAAACATTCCCTTCCTGGGAAGGGGCCCAATAGTCTCCTGGCATACTTACTGATCTGCTGAAACCAACCACTGATAAGTGTTGAAACATCCCTAGAGTTCAAAGCATCCAATGAATTCATAACAGGTACCCCTAGCCTGAGTTTGGACCAATCTCGGACTGTAACCCTGAAGCTCTAAAGCCCCTAGATGGAGACATGTTCAGAGTTGCTCCTACTCCACCACTGTGTCCTACAGATGGTATTCAAGTGATCGCTTGGCAATAAAGACTCTTTCCTGTTACATCAAACTGGTCTCTTGGTCTATTGGGGGGGGGGTCCTGCACTCTGGGCACAATAGAACAGAATTTTATATGCTGATCCAACTTCTGTAAGTTTGTATGCACAGCTGCCCAACTGTGTCTAGAAAGTAATATTTAGTTATCCACCGCTTCAGTCTCTTATACTCTTTCCACACCCTTTTGTACAGCAGATCTCTGAGCCTTAGGAAAGGTGTGAGATGTATATGTTCCCTTTGGAGCAGAACATTCTACTGTCTCTCATTCTCTGCACTCTGTCTGGTTGTGGGTCTCTGTATAACCACCATCTACTTCTCTGATGAAGACTGAGCAATGTATTGATCTATGGGTATAATGATGTCTTTAAAACTCAATTCAATAGTATGATTATTTAATCAGGATAATAGTAGTAGGTTCTCCTGTAGGACATAGGCCATGTCTAGTCATAGGTAGCCTGATAATGGTGCCAAATATGGGATTTGCCTTGTGAAATGATATTTAAATCTAATCAGAAATTGTTTGTTTACTCCCAAAATGTTTGTGGCATGAAAGCACTGGAAGCTCGTTTTATCAAGCCAGGGGATTTGTTTGATTAAAAAACAAAAATCAAATTACTAATTGGGATAAAAGATGATGTCTCTTCTTACTTCCTAACACTGTCTATAAAAAAAGGAAGGGGACTAGTATCTTTTCAGGGTGCTGGCACATAGAAGCATTGCCAAAAATTTATTAAGTGTTCCTGAAATTAACATTAATTTTAATGATAAGTTCTTATTCTAAGTATTCCTTTTATGTTTATTTTTTTTAAAATCAGCAAGCAATATGGGGAAATTTGGCTCCCTAAGTGACAGCTGTTGGACTCTTCCCTGTACCCTGCTTCCACAAACAGACAACTGTCAATCAAATAACCAGTGAGATAACCCATATGCTAAGTGTGTATATATGTGTGTGAGTGTGTGAGATATTCTAGAGTTTATCGTTTTTGTAAAACAGAACAAAATAAAAAGCACATAACAAAAATTTTTGTTTATAATTTTATTTCTGCTCTATTCAGACATAAGTCACTAATTATGAAACATATACATCACATGTAAATTTTAAACACAGACTAGTTTTCTTCTTAGTCATGTATTCAGATTGTTTTTATATGAATGTATTCATGTCTGAGTGAGTTTGTGTGCACCATGTGGTGCCTGCAGAGGACAGAATGTCTATTATTTCCTGTAATGAGGATTCCAGGCAGTTGTGAGTTACTAGATATGGGTTTTAGGAACTGAATCCAGCTCTTTAGCAAGAGAAGATCATCATATTCTTAACTGCCAAACCATCCCTCCATCCCTATCAGGTGTTTGTTTCAGAGCAACAGCATAATAACATTTTTAAGTAACCTTTTGTGAGAACCTATTTAGTCTGCTCTGAAGAGTTCACACATTTTCCTGTGGAGTGTTTTCACTTCTCCAAACACAGTGATCTAAAATTATGAATGTGGTTTTTTGTTTGTTTGTTTGTTTGTTTAATTCCAATCAAAAATTCTTAGATCCCTATTACTAAAACTCTGAAGACATTACTAGGCCATGTTAACTGGTAGGTGAGTACTTGCGTAAATGCCTAAGAAAACCTTTGTCCTTCTAAAGAAAGTTTTTCCTTTGAAGGCTGCCTAGGATATGAATTACAGCATGACATCTACTTCTCTTATAATCTGAAGTTTTAGCTGAGCCATATCGCTGGAGCAAAAGTTTGATGCCCATGACAGGATTTCATAACGACACTTTTATAGGGCTTAGGTTCTTTTCTCTCTACCCTGGGTGGCCACAAAGAGACTGAGAGGCCAAGGTAATTGCATACTGACAGGAAGTAGACATAGAAATCATTGTCTCCTGTTATTGTTACCAACTCCATAATGAATGGAGAGTGGATGGCAAGATTTATCAAGACAAGATTATAAGAAGCTAATTTGATAGAGAAACAAATCCTAAAGTTCCAGGTAAATAATTCCTGGTATAAAAAAACAAGCAAACAGTTTCTAGGATGTTTCATTAGAATTAGATTTAGAATTAGAGTTGGAATTGGAATTAGAATTGGCCACCAGCTTCCAGTCATGTAAAAACAAGTTAATTTCCTGAGAGCTGGAGCTGATCCCAGAAGTCACCCACTGTGCTTACAGCATTGTCCTTAACATTACAGACTCCACTCTCTCCAAGTTATTTATATTTAAAAAGCAGTTCTTAGAGTGTAACAGTTGAAAAAATAAATTAAGAAGAACAAGCTGACTCTCCTCCTTACCAGCTGTAGCAATCGGGAGAATGGGCCCTGTACCTTGCCTGGCCGTACAGTACAGCCCACCCTATTGGCCTAGGGTAAGTGAACTGTTATGCCTGCGTCTAAGAATTTCTGCGAACACCAGGGAGGCTGGATACCCTGAAACATGCTTGAGAATTTGTTATATACAGGTTGCAAGGAACAACGAACCCAGGTCAATAGCCTCGTTCCAGCACAGTGGAAGGCTAAGAACCCATTAGCAAGACACTACACATTTGGCATTCCAGGATTGGGCCAAAGTGGGGACAGGTACAGCAGCTATTGGCTGAGTCCCCTGGCTGGAATCCAAAGCTTCTCTGAAACTGAGCAGTACCCTCCAGGTCCTCACAGAACCACTCCCTATGTTGTAAGCATGGGAAAACTGTCCTCGTTACTCATCTGTCATGGGACAGCATGGGCCAAGGAGAGATGTCCCCTGTGGTGATATGTTACATATTTAATAAAACCTGAAATATCAAGAGATCTACACACAGTTTTGTCTAGGCAGACAGCTCAGGAATTTCTTGATCTTTGAGTACAAGGTCAAACAGTTGGGCTTCAGTGGCATGAACCTTTAATCCCAACCTAGGGAAAGCCAGGAATGGTGACCTATGTCTTTAATCCCATCACTCCAGAGACAGAGAGCTTTCTGTGTTTCTGTGAGTTCAAGGCTGACTACCAAATAGAGTAGCTCACGCCTTTAATCCTAACCTGGATGGGATACAGCTAGGGAGAAGGGTGTTCAAGTTAGCATAGGGTAAACAGCAGGGAGGAGAAGAGACCAGGATGGAGGCTGAGGAAATTGGAAGACAGTTGAGTGAGAATTGACTATGGTGTTTCCTCTCTCTGATATTTCAGCCTTTCCTCGATATCTGGCTCTGTGTCTCTTTCAGTATAAACCAAACCCGGGCTCCAGTCCTCATCAACGCCGGAGGCAGGTAGGAGAGCTGGACCTGAGGTCATAAGAGCAGGAGCACTGTCCCTGTCCCTCATCAAGTGGAGCACTCTGGAGATTAGTCCCTAAACCTCAGCAGTGCAATGCAGTACAGCTGGCCATGAAGGTGTAGGCATGGTTGAATTGATCCTGAGGACACCCTAAAGCAGGAGAAATGGCCCTGCTCATTGCTCATAGCTGCAAAAGGAGAACTAACCTGGGCAATGCTGGAGAGCTCACCCAGGTGGTAAGGACAGGGGAGAGCTAGCAGGCTGACCACCCCTGCAACTACCCAGGCCCAGATCCAGTATTATATCCTGGCCCACCTCAGCATCCACTCCATCTGTGATCTGCTAGAGCATAAGGAAGGTGAGGGGGGTCAGTCTTTTGGATCCAGGGCTGCAGGATCAACACAACAAATGACAGCAACAGGGTATTCCTGTGAGTCCTAGTGCAAGCCCATTGTTGATGGGGGTGGGGGCGTTAACCAGAGCAATGACTCTTTGGGATGAACACCTGCAGTAAAAATGTAAGGATAAAGGGATTTACGTCATGACTCACTGTCACACTACAGCTTCCATAATGACATTTTTCCCTTTCTTTTTTTTTTCTTCTTTCTCTTAAATGTTATTTTGTTTTATTCAGGGTGGGGGTAGGACTGGTAGGCATGATATGAAAGACACAAAGAACAAATAGAAAAAAAGAATAACAGAGCTAGCATTTTCATGATTTGTTACCATTGATTATATTCAAATTGAAGGGAAAAATGTGTTAAGGAATATATTCTCTTCTTTAAAGTCTGCTGAATCATTTTGAGATTTTAGTAGTAGGTGTTTCCTCTACTAATACAATGTCAGAGATAAGAGAAGACCGGACTGGTGAACCAACATGACTCACACCTATGACTCATAACCTGAAAGAACGAAGGGTCCTACACTGAAAAGGGCCTTAAACATGATTTAATACTCTACTGCCACATTTCTAAAAATATTAATACATTTAAGTTTTAATTTGTGAAATGAAAGCTAATAGTCATGGAGCATGCACATGGCCATGGTCATTCCTTGACATATGGCGTTACAGATTAACTGTGACCATAGAAACCATAACATATAGTACATAGGTAATTCAGTAATACAAACACTGCTCTAGAGAAAAGGAGAGAGGGAAAGAGATGAGGAAATAATAAATATTTGGAATCCTGCAGAAGATGGGGAGGAAGGATTGTAGAACCTGGTGGTATCAAGGGCACCTCAAGAAAACCACAGAACCAACTATCCTGGGCTTATAGGGGTTCACAGAAACTGAACCAACAACCAGGGAGCCTGCATGGGACTGACCTAGGCCCTCTGCTTATATGTGACAGTTGTGTACTTGGTCCTCATGTGGTACTTTGAGCAGTGAGAGCAGAATAATGTCTCCGGCTCTGTTGCCTGATTTTGGGACCCATTCCTCCTACAGGATTGCCTCATCCAACCTTAGCAGAGGAGGGACTGTCTGGTCTCACTGTATCTAAATATGCCATGACAGGCTGATATCCATGGGATGCCCACTTGTATCTGTAGAGAAACAGTAGAGGAAGAGTAGAAGATTGTGTGGGAGGAGAGGCTGGGAAGAGGGGAAGGATGGAAAGCTTTGGTTAGGATGTAAAAATAAGAAGATAAAAAAATTGCAAAGTGTTGCTTCAACACTTTTTCTCATAAATCCCCTAGGGTAAGTCTTCCTTACTCCTTCCTCTCTTTTCAACACTTCCTTATTATTTTCATGGAAAGTAAGCAACCATGGATGAAATCCTTAGAGCTAGTCCTCTGGGTTTTAAACTTGAGTTTATCCCAATCTATACACAACTACATCCTTTGAACAAAAAAGAATGAAATTCAGAGCTAGCCCAAACACAATCCCCTAGCTTTAAAACAGAGGATAAATAGACAGGTCTACCCAGATTGCACACTCACCTTTTATGTCCTGAAACAAACCACCCTATGCAGCTACACATTGCCTATACACATGGCTGTTCTGCTGCTGATACCTCACAGGACTCAAATCTACATGACACTCCACCACATGCTTACACATGCCGGTCTATGATAGGTATGCCCTTAATATTAGAGTCTCTAAAAACAGTTGTTCAAAAGAAGTTGGGGTTTAATTGCTAATATTTAAAAAGAATCAAGAGACAAAACTCATTGTGAATCAGAACAAGGCACACGGAAGAACTTCAGGAGCAGGCCTCATTAAGAGCATAGCTGCAGCAGCTCAGTATCTTTTTTCCAGTTCTTTCCTGGAATGCAGATTTGTCTGTACTCCAACTTTCCAGAGTCTACATCCACTTTTACTCATGGGAGAGCATGCTCCTTACAATTGCCATTTGAAGTATTCTCTTGAGAACACCAATAAGCTAAAAAGAAAACATTGCAGGAAGTCCAGGCCTGTTTATCAGAGAAAGTCTTCTGACAAATAAGCTAGCTCTCTCTCTCCTCCTCCCCTCTCTAAAAAAGCCAGAAGTGATTACAGAAGTAAGTATAGATATTATACAGGGTACCATGTGTGGAAAAATTGGGATTTGAGCGCTGACCATCTAAATCCACGATTTGATAAAGTGGAATGCTGAAGCTTGAATCAAGAACCCTGAGAGCTGAAATTGAAATCAAATTCTGACAGTGCTGTGATCTGTATCTCATTCCTTTATTTCTGTGAGCTTGAACCTGACGAGAAGATCAAGGTAAGATTAATGATTAAACTCCACCACTCTAGTTGCTATTCTGAGATGAGGAGCTTACAAAATAGAGAAGGTGCTACTCCCACCATTAATTATTTTTTTAAGCTTGAGGACAATTTTATTTGACCTTAAGAAAAAAACATAAGGTTAGGCAAACTGTATACCTAGGCTGAGCTTGGTCCAATCCCAGGACTGTAACTTCAAAGCTCTGAAGCCCCTAGAGCCCTCCTCCCAATAAAAAACCCTTGCCTTGTGCTTCTCAGGGTTGCTCCAACTCTACCACTGTGTCACACAGACAGTGACCCAAGCTAGCTTGTCAACAAAAAGACTCTTTGCTACTTCATTGAACCAGTCTCTTGGTGATCTTTTTGGGGGAGGGGGTCTGGACTCTGAGCACAACATTAGGGAGAAAGCCATGCTTTTGGTAGTGACTGTCAATGAGCTACCATGGGGCAAAAGAAGAGAGTGTCTTCAGATTAATGATGAAAAAGACCAAAGTGCCAGGGAAGGTATATTTAGCCTTTAGACAGTACCCAAAAAAGAGATAATGAGAAGGAAAGGAAGAAAGAGAGAGAGAAAGAAAGGAAGGAAGAAATAAAGAAAGGTAACACTTCCTTGAGAACTGTTTCAGAAAAATGGGCAGGAAGCATTGCAGAGATCTCACAGTGCTGCTTGATGGGAGGGGCTGCAACAATGACCTGAGGCTAGAATTTATAATCCCATTACTCAACAATTTTCTTCAATGCCAAAAAGTTGTATGAGATAGGCAAACCATATGTTGGCACTCTCATTTCAGAAAGAATTAAAAACCTCAGTAAGGTTGTAGGTTTCATCTGGTATCTAAAATAAAAGGAGTAGATGAACTGAGACTGGGATTCCACTGTTGTATGTCAAGGTGACATAGAGATTTGAAAATAGCCATACAATATTCTGCATATCTGAATTAAAGTTCAACTATCATGATATCCAGCAAAAAGATATCTGGAGGTAAATGATGTGTCACTAAAGGAAGATGCATGCAATACACAATACACAGTATCCTTCTGCAACAAAAGTATTTCATTCTTTAGGATACATTTGTTGCTGACAACACTAGGTTTATCCACCCCCTCTCTACATCTGCTTCTATAAGCATTTGATATGCTACTTGGTCATCACATCTAGCCATGCCCTGGTGGGTTTGCAAGACCACACACTGGCTTTGCTGTAGTGGGGAGTGCTGCAGCCAGATCTAACACATGTAATGTATTTCATATTTAAATTACCATAGATACTCCTGAGGCAGATGGATAAACTAAGATTACATACACACTTGCCTGGGCTTATGACATAAACTGAAGAAAGAAACAATGTCCCTAGCTGTGTGTACAGAAAAAAAGCAAATTGTATGTGGAATGTGATAGGAGATAGATGGATGTGTGTTAGACTGAGCAGACAAATAAACGTCTAGTTGGATGCTTGGCATTTTATTTTAAATGCATTATCACCAATGATAAGTACAAAACAGAAAAGCTGTTACATATAACACCATTTTTCAGATGTTTGATCTAGTTAGTAGAATGAATACTATCTGTTTAAAAAGAACTTTTTTCATTAAAAAGCCATTTTTAGGTGAGTCAACAACATTCCTGATGCTTCAAGGATGGTGTACAATTTCACCTTGGGTAGAATCCTTCTGTCAAGGATGTCATCCTCTAATGTGACTGACAATCTCCCAGCCTTTCTCTTCCTGACTGGGATCCCAGGGCTGGAGGCTTTTCACATCTGGATTTCTATCCCTTTCTGTGTCATGTATCTGATAGCAGTGCTCGGTAATTCTGCTCTCATCCTTGTCATTGGAACAGAAAGTGCTCTTCATGCACCCATGTACCTCTTCCTCTGCCTTCTCTCTCTCACTGACCTCGCTCTCAGCTCTACCACTGTACCCAAGACAATTGCCATTCTGTGGCTACATGCTGGAGAGATTTCCTTTGGTGGGTGCCTAGCCCAGATGTTTTGTGTCCATTCTATCTATGCTCTGGAGTCCTCAGTTCTCCTTGCCATGGCCTTTGATCGATATGTGGCTATCTGCAACCCCCTGAGATACACAACCATTCTCAGTCACACTGTCATAGGCCAAATTGTCTTTGCTGGAATAATTCGTAGTGTGACTGTTGTATCCCCTCTCATCTTTTTGCTGAAGCGACTGCCCTACTGTGGTCACCATGTCATGGCTCACACATACTGTGAGCATATGGGCATTGCTAGACTTGCCTGTGCCAACATCACTGTCAACATTGTCTATGGGCTGACTATGTCTTTGCTGGTTGTGGGCCTGGATTCAGTCCTCATTGCCATCTCCTATGGCTTCATCCTCCGGGCTGTCTTTCGGCTTTCATCTCAAGATGCCAGGCACAAGGCTCTGAGTACCTGTGGCTCTCACCTTGGTGTCTTTCTGGTTTTCTACACCCCTGCTTTCTTCTCCTTCCTCACCCACCGCTTTGGTCACAACCGAGTTCCCAAGCATGTGCACATCTTCCTGGCTAACCTCTATGTGCTGGTGCCTCCTGTGCTCAATCCCATTATCTATGGAGCAAGAACCAAGGAGATCCGGAGCCGGCTTGGAAGGCTGCTTTGCTTTAGGAAAAACTCAGCATTAATTCTAAACAGAGGTTGAAGATGGTACAAAGAACATGAGCAGGTTAGTCATCTAGACAGTCATGTGGATGGAGATCTGTGATATGTTCATGGCAACATGACATGGGAAGAAATGCTGAAAGAGAAATAGTCTGGTGAATATGGCTTTTTAAACATCACAGTAAAGTGCTCTGCCTACCACTCTTATACACATAGATGATTTCATTTTCTCTGTCATCTTAGAAGGACATACTATTTGCTAGGAGGAAGAGGAAGACGCATGTTCTGAATAGAGTACTGTATCTCAAGGTTGAAAGAGACTACTTCCGTAATACGAGAAAATAAAGCAAAGAAATCCGAATGACATTCAAAGTGAATGTAAACCCAAAATGTAAAGCTCTAGGTCATGGGTATGCCTGTGGATCTGAAGGAGCATGTGTCTTTGAATGTGTTCTCTCTCACTTGGCTTTCAGTTTTGATACAGCTGTGAAATCTTCCTCAATCAAATAAGGTCAGCTTTCATACAGGGACAATGGAAATACCTTTAGAACTGTGATAAGGACTAAACAAATCACATTATGTGCCCCAAACCAGGGGAGGTCCTTAAAATGCAAAATGTTCAATAAATTAAGTATGAATTATATAATTCATTTAATCTGAAAACATTATTAACACAGCTTTGCAATTTATATAAGACTATGTATAATCTACCAGCATATGATTATTATAATTATTTTATATCTATGTAAAATAGACAGTAATTGATATAATTAGTGCTTAATAAAATTCTATTTTCTTCCAATACATTCCTTGCCCTTCACTTCTGAGTTTTATTTTCTTTTAATAGTAAATGCACCCTTATTAAGCATTTAGGAATGCTTATTTGGATTCAAGTTGTTGCCTTTGTGTAGGGTCTCTTTTGACTTCAGTCACTAAGGATTTGTTAAGGCTTCTCCCACTGAGAATCTGTTGTGCTTCTCAATTGTGGAGTGGTGTGACCGTTAACGTTTTTCATTGAACTTAGAAAATATTCAGCTTGTGATTCTTAAATAGTTTCCCTTTACTTTCTCTTTCCTTTTACATCATCCATGCCTGTACATGGATATGCTTGGTGTGTCTCAGGATCTAAGATACTCTGCTTATTAAATTTCATCTATTTTTCTCTTATCAGTCAGTTGCTTGGACAGAAAACATCCATTGACAAATCTTTACATTTGCTAGTTCTATTTTCTGTCCAGTCTTTGGCCCAGGCTACTGCTCACATTGGAATTTCATTTGGATTTTGAGATTTTTCTAAATGTTTTTTCCAATCTTTTCTGATATATCTTTGTAATAAAATCATATTTTACTTTTCTTTCTATCTTTAGACATATTTTCCTTTAGGTCTTTTAGCATATTTAAATATCTAGTTAATCTTTTTGTGAAATAAGTTCAAATTTGATTTTCCTCCAGAACATTTGTTGGGTTTGTGTATTGTGTGTTTAGAATATGCTTTCTTTTTTCTTTGTATATATAAAAATTTTATATTGACACTATCAAAAAACATACAGCAGAAAGTAAATATCTCATGAGACATCAAAGAACTAGAAAACAAACCACAAGGTGACAGATTAACCGCTGCATTAGTGGGGAAGAATTGGTGGAACTAGATTTTTTTTTCATACTGTGGCCATCAATATGTAAATTATTAACTACTTAGGAAAAGAGTTTTCAGTCTTATTTTATTTAATTAAACAGAAGTCACTGAGAATGAATTCATTCTAACTCTAGGTATCTAGAAGCAAATAAAGCATATAATCAAGAAAAAAATCTTTCTGATGAAAATGAATAAACTTTATATACAGTCACATTCCGTGGATCTGGAACAGACAACTAAAATAAAGAAAATACCTCAGTAAAATGAATCACACAAGGTTTTTTATTTCCAGGCACATATGAAAGTTGCTTATACTGTAGTCTGTAATGTGAATAACAACAGCGTGGTGAATATAACAATGTATGTACTTTAATTATAAAACAATTCATTAGCACAGCATAGAACTGTACACCTATAATTCAAACACCACAGAGACTGGGGCAGGATTGCTACATCAAAACCAGCCTGCCCTACAATGTGAGTTCCATGTCAGCCTGTGCTATGTAGTCTAAAAGGAAAAATTTGTTAAAAAAAACTGCTAACAGTCATTAGACCTTTTGTAAATATGTAACCTGTAAACTTACAATGCTGGATTTTTTTTAAAAAAACATATGTTGTAGTAGATGAATGTTAACAGAGATTCACAACTATTTAAAGTACAGAGAAATAAAAACTGAATAGTGCTGAACCACAAATGGGACATCTGTACACCTTCCCCAAGGCTCAGGGTACAATGCAGAAGAGAAGCAGAAAGATTGTTAGAGCCATAGAGTAGGAAGGTCTACTGGGAGAGAATGCTTTCTGGACATGAGAGGACTTCTGCATTCAGAAACTCAGAGCAGGTGTGGCAGTCAGAGCAAGCCATTCCAGATCGGAACGTGTCAGCATGGCAGGGAGGGGCTCACGAAGCCCCATGCCTTGCTCAAAACTATCAACGGTTGTGTGACCATTCATAAGTTACCCATTTACCAATGAAGCCCTTTTCCATGTATATATGGGGAGCACTAGCTGAACTCATTAAATTATAAGGAAAGAAAGAACAATAGAAAAGGATATGAGGCTGGGAGGGAAATGTGGGGGAGATTGGAAGAAGCTGAGGGAGAGAGTGGTGCTGGGCATGATCAAAACACATTGTATCTGTGTATAACATTCTTAAAGAATGGATAAATAAAAGAAAAAATAAATATATTTATTTATAATATACAAAATACTGTTCTGAAATGTAATGTAAATTTGTAATATGTATGTACATTGTGACATGATTAAATCAAGCTATTTTATATTCAACATATCACACCCCTGTCATCCATTTATGAGAACATACATTTTTATTTCTTAGTCATTTGAAGCATATATTAATACTAACTATGTATCTCGGTAAAAACTCGCCCTGAGATATGTTTTTAAACAGGGTTTATTTGGAGAAAATAGCTTACAAAACAGAGCCGGTTTTAGGAGAAGATGACAGGATGAGGTTGTAGCGCGCCGGAGCCTTTTTAAGGAAGATTTTTTATTTTTATGCCGTACGTCCGAACTCCCGGGCAGCTGGAGCGAACTGTGCACTTGGTCGGGGAACTCTCGTGAGAGAATGACGACTTCTTGTCCTGGTCCCCTCCCTCGAAGGTCTACTTCCGGAATCTTTTTTAGTTAACTACGCCCAGCTCGTCTCCATTCTTATGACGTGATCGTTTACATATACAGTTCTTGATTTCCCGCTACAACTCGCCCTGAGATATGTTTTTAAAAGGGTTTATTTGGAGAAAATAGCTTACAAAACAGAGCCGGTTTTAGGAGAAGATGACAGGATGAGGTTGTAGCGCGCCGGAGCCTTTTTAAGGAAGATTTTTTATTTTTATGCCATACGTCCGAACTCCCGGACAGCTAGAGCAAACTGTACACTTGGTCAGAAAACTCTCATAAGAAAATGACGACTTCTTGTCCTAGTCCCCTCCCTCAAAGGTCTACTTCCAAAATCTTTTTTAGTTAACTACGCCCAGCTCGTCTCCATTCTTATAACATAATCGTTTACATATACAGTTCTTGATTTCCTGCTACATCTATGCTCAACCTATTAGAAGTATCTTAAATTTATTCTTCTTTTATAATTAAAATTTTGTGTCTTAGGAAAAAAACAGATGTATGTGAGGTGCAATAAAGGAAAGCATTATAAAAAGAAGAGCTGGTATAAAGAACCAACTCCAGAAATCAGACTGTCTTCTATGTCCAGGATTTGTTTTGCTGCTACTCGGTATTGCCATTGCTTTCATAATGGCTTAGTGACTTTTCTGAATAATTATCAGACATCAGTTTTGTCTTATGTATTCACTGATCTCTTTGTTGGCATAGCAGGCCCTTAAGAAAAACAAAGAAAGCCAGACATGGTGGCATTTCCTTTAATCCCAGCACTCGCTGGGAAAAGGGGAGCAGAGGCAGGTGGATCCCTGTGAGTTCCAGGTCAACGAGGCTGCACAGAGAAGTCCTTTCTCAGAAAAAACAAAAAAAGAAGGAGGAAGAAAGAAGAAGGAAGAAGAAAGAGGGGGCTAGAGAGAGAGGTCAGCAGTTAAGCACACCGACTACGCTTGCCGAGGACAGGGGTTCAATTCCTAACACCCATGTGGCAGTTCAAGACTGTCTGTAACTCCTGTTCCAGAAGATCCAACATCCTTATGCAGATATACATGCAGGCAAAACACCAATTCACATAAAAATGCATACATTGATTTTTTTTTTTTTAAAAAAAAAAAAAAGGAGAAAGGCAACATAAATTCACTCAACAACATCTTTGGACGTTCTTTATCTCATAATGTTGTCAGGGCTCTTTTTTTTTTTCCTTCACTATACAGATCCTTTGTATTTATATTATGGCTTTCAGTTGGGGTCAGTATTTTAGTGCTTCCTTTGGTAACACATACACTAAACTGGAGTGATACAAAGTAAGTTAGTGTGGCTCCAATGCAAAGAGAAGACATATATTCATGAAGCAGCCCATATGGAAAGGAGACTGAGGACAGGGGAAGACAGGAAGGAACCAAAAGGACAGTAGACATATCCGACAAAACCCTCTAAAGTTTATGATTAATTCATGTTAATAAAATACTTATTTCTTAAGGTAGTCTGATCTTTGGGATAGCACCTTTTCTGTCCTAAATGTTCTGAAGTCACATGGCAGTTATACAGTTAATCATACATAATTGCCTGTAACAGTCACCAGAGGGAAAAAGACATTCTCATGAGAAGAGCTCTGGATCATACCACATTGACACAGAACTGCAACTTGTGTTTTCAGGGAAAGGAGCAGAGGCCCTAGCATCAAAGTCACCATAAAAAAAAAAAAAAAAAAAAAAAAAAAAAAAAAAAAAAAAAAAAAAAAAAAAAAAAAAAAAAAAAAAAAAAAAAAAAAAAAAAAAAAAAAAAAAAAAAAAAAAAAAAAAAAAAAAAAAAAAAAAAAAAAACCACAGAGAGTTCTACCCATGTCTACTCCCTCTGAATGGCTACTGAGGTTACAAGTTTTGATTCTGAATCCAAGTTATTGTTTATGTGCAAATGCAAAGCTCTATAACAGAGGACTGATAAGGAAAAATTACAATATGCAAATTACTAATATTAAGAAAATTCAGCTATTCTTTTACATAAAAACTCTCTAGATTAATACAAACCATTGTTTAATAGCTAGAGTTCTAAAAAGGTTGACCCTAACAATATTTTCAACATTTTGTTATTGTTTTAAAATAATAAAATTTTTCAGGGATCTTTATACTGTCAATAGTATTGAGATTATTTCTGTTCTTATACACAAAACCAGCTACACAACACAACACATACATGCATGTATTTGATGACTGTAATGTAACCCAAGAACACCATAAAATAAAAGTAATGATACATACTATATTTGAGAAAACAGTTTTGGGATCAGATTTGGTTTGATTTCCAAGGGAGTCACTTGCCAGTCACATGATCTTAAGCCATAAACTACAGTGTACTCAGATCCCTAAAACAGAAGTTAGAATATCTTTCACATTTTACAATTGCATTGTAAGTACAAATGAATAATTTGCTTAGCTTGACACACAGCAGCAATACCTTGACTGTTATCTCTCCTCTCACATCATCTATTCACCATGTGTACCATTTGGAAATCATAGCCATGGCCTCCATGTAGACACGAAGGTTCTACACATCATAAAGAGAACTTCGGTCTTCACTGAGAATGCTTAGGCAAATTGCCACATACCTATCCTCAAAACTTAGTAAATGATACTTAAAGACCTAGTAAGAATATTATAAACACATATTTCTTTGCATTCTCAAGAAGATATACATAGCACAGATACTCATTATTCAATTAAAACTACTTTATTAAATATTTTAATGTTATACTAATCTTAATAGAATTAAGTCCCATAAAATATTTACCAATATTCAGGTTTTTTCTTACAACAAATTATGTGGAAAAACTTCAGTAAGATATAGCAAAAACTAACTTCTAGCTTTTACATACTTCATATTGATTCAATCAAAAATACCACCCAACTGATTCAGCATATGTTTCTGAAGTACTGTTCTGTTGTTGTGATATAACATCATGACCAGTGGCTGCAGTAAGAAGTTTCTGACCCAGCCTAGCCCCAAAGTTATGAGGCCACTTATAAAATAATTGACTTGGAGTCTTAATATTCTGATGGGCCAGTAGTTCAGGCATATTGCTATCTAGATCTTACTCTTAAAGTTATTCCATAATTCTATTTATATTTAGCCACATGGCTTGGTACCTTTTCTCAGAGCAGCATTCCTATAGCCCTTCCTCTGCATCTATTGGTGTCTGTTGCTCTGCTCTTCCAATTCCCAGAATTCTCCTTGTCTGGTCCCCCCTACCTCTACTTCCTGTATAGCTTCTGGACAATTAGCATTTTATTAAACCAATGTGTACAGTGACAAGTATTTACAGTGGACAAGAGCATGATCCCACAGCAAATAGTAACTTAAGAGAAAGTTTACTTGAGTATATGGTTCCAGACAAAAAACAGTCCATGTTGGTGAAATGGAGGCATAGCAGTAAACAGTAAGCATGGCATCAGGATAAAAAAAAAACTGAAAGTTTGCATCTTTATAAGCATGAAGCAGAGAGAGAAAACTGGAAGTAAGCAACAATTCTTAATTTCAGGCCTCTCCACAGTGGTGTACTTCCTCAAGCAAGGTTGTACTGCTGTGGGACTATGCTTTTGTACTGTAAATATTGGTTTAGTAAAACACTGATTGGCCAAGTAGCTAGACAGGAAGTAAAGATGGAGCAACCAGACTAAGAGAATTCTGGGAAGTGGAAGAGCACAGCAGCAGATGACATCAAGACACAAAGGAAGCAAGATGACAAAAATGCACTGGGCAAAAAGGTACTAAGCCATGTAGCTAAATGTAAATAGAAATATGACTTAACTTAAAGTATAAGAATTGGCAAGTTATAAGCCTGAGCCATAGACTAAACAGCATGTAATTAATATAAGACTTTATGTGATTATTTGAGACTGCTAGTCTGGTCTGACCTCAGAGCTAAGCCAGGCCAGAAACTTCAGACATCACTGTACCTTTTCAATCTCCCCAAACAGCACCAGCAACAGGGCACCTACATACTCAAATGCCTGAAACTATGGAAGGCATTTCACATTCAAACCACCACACAGGTACCAAAGACTATTGTGATGATAGTTAAACTATTTTTGTTAGCTCCAAAACCAGCCTCTATGGTCTGGTTAAGATATCTAAGATGAACCTACATTTTCTGTAACCAGCCAGCAGTCTGGTATAACTCTGCCAAGAGGAAGCCTTGGACGCAGCCTGGGAAGGCAAAGATTGAGAAGAGATTGACTGTTCCCATCCATATCTTACTTTTATAGTATCATTCAAGTACCTAACTTCATTAGAAACAGTAGTTGATTTTTCAGTGTCTCCAATTTAGCCAGCCTCATCACACCAGGATACCATATTTCCCCACAGAGTCTAGGGAATAAGTTTCAGATAACCAGAATTCTTAAAACTATTGCTGACCTCTAGCTATGGCACACATTCTACATGGCAGAAACAAGAGTCATTCCCAGTGAATTTGTTTACACAAACCACATTCTTTTTTTTAACTTTTTTTTTTTTTTTAATTATTTGCCTGGAACTGGAACTACAGACAGTTGTGAGCTGCCATGTGGGTGCTGGAAATCAAAATCGAACCCAGGACCTCTGGAAGAGCAGACAGTGCTCTTAACCTCTGAGTCATCTCTCCAGCCCCACAAACCACATTCTTATAGCTTGCTGCTATACATAAGAAAAATTAAGAATGACTGAATGTGAGCTGTGTTCAATTCCACCTATGTGGAACACATGAAGTAACTTGAAAGAAAAGAGGAAGTTGTATTCATTTAATTAGGGAAAATGTTTCCTGAAATATTTGTTCCTAGATCAAAGAATGGATGAAATGAGAAAATTAATTTTTCTGTATAAGCTGCTATCAGAAATAGCTTCTGGGTTTGAGATAGGGGCTAGTGTTCACATCTCCTCTCAGCAATGGGACCCTATCTGGCTTACACGTCTGTAGGACCTGTGCATGTAGACTGTACATGTTTTTATCTTATGTTTATGCACGCACACACACACACACATACACACACATACATATATGTCTGGGCACCACATGCATGCAGTGCTTTCAGAGGCCAGAAGTGGCATCATATTCCCTGGAATTGATTTACAGTTGTGAGCTGCCATTTGAGTGCTGGGAATCAAACTATGGTCTTCTGAAAGAGCAGCCAATACTCTGCTGAACCATCTCTCCAGACGCTTTGACTTTGTTTTTAAGTGACATTTAGTGGCACAAGGGCCCTCACAACCACTTACTACTCTATTCACATAGATCTTTCACTCCAAGCACAAAATCCTAGCGAAGCACAGTGACTGGGTTCTCAGAAGGAAAGAAAGGGGTGTCAGGGGAAGAAGAAAGACCAAGACCAGGACAGAGAATAAAGCACAGCCAAGTAGCTCATTTCCACTTCTCTTCAAGGGTTACTGCAATATTTTTCTCACTCATTTTTTCCCTCATTTAGCAAACTTCATTTTCTCTTTCTCCCTCAAGAGGTGCACAACAGGTCCCTCCTCAGAGGAGGACACATGAGTCTTTACTCTTGAGTATTACAGAATGAGTCAATAAATAACCTCACTTAATGAGCCAGGTGACCAAAAGAGGTGAAAATCCAAAGCTGAGCTGAAGACATTCAGATAGTTCAGAAAACATTAAAAGGAGCATACAGTTCAACAAGAATAACTCAGAGTCTCCCCACTCTCTCAAGCCACACTCATGTGACTTTGCAAGGGCACCCACCTTCCACTGGAAGGAAGCTTCAAACACAGGTACACACCTGTTCAAACCACTGCACCCCTTTGTCTCTCTCAAACAACTCTGGGCTCATGTAATACATCTCAGAGCAGCTGTGCATCCACACAGTACGCCTTCCCAGTGATCAACACTCCACCAAAATGGAGCATGCCTCTTGCACAGGTAAGTTTTTAAAATTAGATTCCAAAACAATCTGTGTTTGTTTTAAAGAACAACAACAACAACAAAATCCTCTCTCAGAGTTGCTGTGCTGATGTCTAAGTTTGAGTAAACTGTATTTATCTAAGCAAGATCTCAAAAAATCCAGTCACCATAGTGACTCAAAATATGACTGTGGCAAACTTGAAAGGGGAGCTCCATTGTGAAATCAAGTGAGCTCAATATGCTTTCAATCTGTGCTTGTACTATGTGCATCCCCATCCTCTCAGCCACAGATGCTGACAGAGTAGCAGATTTCTCACAACAATAACACCAGAGCAAAAAGGGGTGAGGGAGTATGTAATGGCTCCAGCTTGCCAGATTCTACTGCCACAGACAAGGGTGAGCCCAAGCCACCCACTGTTATCCCTGGAAATCTCAGTGCAAGTAGGAAGAGGGTCAAAGTTGAAAGAGTTATCATTAGGAAGTGATGGGAATAGAGTGGTTTCTTTGGAAGTAGAAGAAAATTAAATGTTGACATTGGGTGAAAAGTCCCAATTCAGACTCTGTATATGTGAAACAAACATTAAGTCCTACAAGTAACAGAGTCATCAAATAAGGAGGAATGGAAAGATGGCTAAGAAGCATAATAGAGACAGAAGCCCCTGGAAATATAACTGCAATAAGGAAAAATATGTAAACAGGGAAATAAAGAAAACTGCAAATGATAGAAGGAAACATTGGGTGAAGAAAAGTAGGAAATATCCATCCAAGAGAACAGACTAAAAATCTCTAGATAATATATAGGACATTTCACAAGATGAGACAGAAAGTATTCATTTAAGAACATAAGCGCATACCTTGTGTTGATTATTAAGAGTAAGCATTCATGAATAACATACAAAATAAAAGAGGCTTAAAGGGTTCTTAAGCAAGTGACAATTTTCTCATCCTACAAATGTGTGAATGAACCTTATGCCTAATATTACAGGGCAGGCATGCCATTACCCCTTGGATAAAGCCCTTCATCTGCCAAGACAAATGTCAGCCTCCAATATGAGCGACAGTCTCCCAGTCACTCTCTTCCTGACTGGGATCCCAGGGCTGGAGTTTGCCCATATCTGGATTTCTATCCCTTTCTGTGTCATGTATCTGATAGCAGTGCTTGGTAATTCTGCCCTCATCCTTGTCATTGGAACAGAAAGCGCTCTTCATGCACCCATGTACCTCTTTCTCTGCCTTCTCTCTCTCACTGACCTGGCTCTCAGCTCTACCACTGTACCTAAAATGCTAGCCATTCTATGGCTACATGCTGGAGAGATTTCCTTCGGTGGGTGCCTAGCACAGATGTTTTGTGTCCATTCTATCTATGCTCTGGAGTCCTCAGTTCTCCTTGCCATGGCCTTTGATCGATATGTGGCTATTTGTAACCCCCTGAGATACACAACCATTCTCAGTCACACTGTCATAGGTCAAATTGTCTTTGCTGGAATAGTCCGTAGTGTGGCTATTGTGTCCCCCTTCATCTTTTTGCTGAAGCGACTGCCCTACTGTGGCCACCATGTCATGGCTCACACATACTGTGAACATATGGGCATTGCTAGACTTGCCTGTGCCAATATCACTGTCAACATTGTTTATGGGCTGACCGTGGCTCTGCTGGCCATGGGCCTGGATTCAGTCCTCATTGCCATCTCCTATGGCTTCATCCTCCGGGCTGTCTTTCGGCTTCCATCCCGTGATGCTCAACACAAGGCTCTGAGTACCTGTGGCTCTCACCTTGGTGTCATCTTGGTTTTCTATATACCTGCCTTCTTCTCCTTCCTCACCCATCGCTTTGGTCACAACCGAGTTCCCAAGCATGTGCACATCTTCCTGGCTAACCTCTATGTGCTGGTGCCACCTGTGCTCAATCCCATTATCTATGGAGCAAGGACCAAGGAGATCCGGAGCCGGCTTGTGAAGCTGCTTCACTTGGGGAAGGACGTGGTATGAAGTCTGAGCAGAGGTTGGAAATAAGAAAAATAAATTATTCTTGGTATTACATTATCAGATCTCTGGAAGGAAGAGAAGAAGAGAATTGGCCGCATTAGAAAGACCTTTTTTTTTCCCCCTGGGGCTTTTAAAATAATTCTAAATAGTCCAGAGGAATGAAATTTTCATTTTTCTCTCAAAAGTGGTATTCTAGCTAGTTTTATTTCAACTTGACACAAGCTAAAGTCATCTGAAAGAAGAAAAACTCAATTGAGAAGAGCCTCTATAAGACTCAGTCCATTGTGGGTGGGGCCATCTCTGCACTGGTGGTTCTGGGTTCTATAAGAAAGCAAGCTGAGCAAGCCAGTAAGCAGCACCCTTCCCTTTCATGGCCTCTGCATCCGTTCCTGCCCTCACTGCTTTTGGTGATGAACAGTTATATGGAACTGTGAGTGAAATAAACCCCTTCCTTCTCAAGTTTTTTTTTAATCATGGTGTTTCAATGCAGAAATAGTTACCTTAACCAAGAAAGGTGGCTACTACTTCCTAAAGAAGTCAGTTACCAGCCTTATGAAAAGCCTGGATTTTATAAAAGGACACTATACTGTGAGTTCAAGTGGAAAAGAAAAATGAGCTTACAGTGACCTTGAATCTGAATTCTGCCACTTAACTCCTCCAGGAAGCAATTATGGCCCAAAGTGGCCAGAGTGCCTGAACTTAAACGTTTCTAGTTACTATGTAGCTGCAGATGTGAAGCTCAGTACCTATGTGCCTTAGCTTGGCCAGTTAGTAAATGAAGGTATTAACATCTAACTCATATTGGAGTGTGAAATACATATGTCAATAGGTGTAGGAAACTTTTTAGGGTATTTCTTGTAAAGATTCAATAAACAAATAAAAAAAGTTACACAACTTCTCTAAACACTAGTAAGCAACTTCTTTTTTTTTTAGCATTATTGTATTTTACAAATCTGGAATTTATAAGTGCTGTGTAAGGTATAATTGATACCTAATGAAACTGAATATCCTTGCATCATTTCTCCTGTCTTCTGGTTTGAGATCTAGTTCATTTCAGTCCTAAAGTTGCCCCTTACCAACATTCTGGGAAGCTGAGTCAAGTTCTATCAGCAAACTTAGTACTAAAATTTACAACTTTGCCTACACTGCTCAAACAAATAACTGTTCATATTTGCATTTCAAAATAAGAGCATGTAATTCAGGAAAATATCTAAGATTATATATTACATCGGCAGTATCTTGTATATTATCTTGTCTTTTGTAGTGGAAATAATGTAAGCTCTGGACCCCAGTGGCCAGAGGCTTAAGTCTCAGCTGCTTAATCTTCTTGTTGCATATGCAGGATATCCCTTTAACCAGCCCTGCCTCAGTAAATGCTTATCATGTATTTGAAACAAAGCAAACACTCGATGCAGGCTGACAGTATATGGTGGTGTTTAGTTAATACTGCTTAAAGTAATGAAGATCTACATCATTCCAACCTCATGTCCCGAAACAGAAGTCATCTCAAATTGACATCTACCTTCAAAGGAAAAATTAGTTTCTTCAATGGAGGCTCACTGGTTATACAGACCACATTTAGGGGTAGATCACATGCTCAGCATGGCCACACAGAACAACTCAATGGTGTTTTTGTCAACATTCTTGTTTCATAAAGCTTTGTTTGTACATTTTTTAAAATCAAACTGGTCTTTTGCTCAAGTATTATGGTTTCTGGTTCTATGGGTTACAGTTTTGTATGTCTGCATGTGTTTCTTACGTTTTTCTATTAAAAAAAAATTCTGGTTTGTTTGTTTTGCTTGTTTGCATTTTTACAGTGCATAACCAAATGGGCTCATATATTTAAACATGTTCAGTGTAGGATTTCTTCTACTCATTCTACCAAGTATCTTGCCCTCATTTCTAAATGTATTTTTTAGGAATTACATAAAAGATTTTCTTTAGCACAGACACGAACTCTCTTCTATATTCTGGGTTTTTCAGTGGCTCTTCACTTCCCCTTGTCTTGCTAGAGAAAGAACCTAGGAGACAAAGATCTCACAGTAGCTAATACTTCGAGAAATCTCATTCCAAACTCTATTCTGAACTGTTACCCTGTGAATATAGTTCAGATAGTTCTCCTTTAAGATGGGAAATGCAACCCTTGATGACCAATCCAAGCTTTCACTCAGCCACAAATCCAATAATGGGGGATTTCTCAGCCTTGCCAACAAAGTCTACTCAAACATCTGAGTGCTGCTCTGTTTTCAACCTGAAGACAGAATGCACTGAACTGTGTGGTGACGGGTGACATCATGATAATACCTGTAGCTGCTATCCTCCAAGGAATAACAAGGCTCCAACACCCAGTAAGGCCACTAGCAATACTACAATGATGATTTTCACCCCAATCAGAAGTCTAGCCATGGGGGCCTGTGTGATAATGAAGCTTACTTCTAGGATCCCAGACTACTTCTCTTCCCATCTCCATCCTTCACATCAGGAACTCTCCACTCCTTTCTGGGCCAAACTCATCTCAGAATTTCAGACCAGCAACTTGACAGGATAGATATTATGTTCAACCTGTAGCCAAAAATAGCTATGAATGGGCCCCATCGAAAAAAAAATCATAAAATATTATAAGGTTATATACAGGGGGTTTGACTCAATTGTGCAGTTCCCAAGCAATGTCATGTTGAATATAAAAAGCCTGTATATGCCTGCTAGGGAAATAAAGTATATACCAGGTTTATTTCTGATGACCTAGAGATATTGTAATCTACAATCTTTGGGTGTCTGGGCTCATGGAGCATCATATAACAGTTAAGCTACAGTGTCTGGCTATGAGTTAACAACCTTTCTCAGCTTTAATGAAGCTGAAGACTCAGATGCACTTCAGCTCACGCCTGACTGACTCCTATGGTCAATCTGAATTTTCTGTCTTTCATACTTTCTTAAGCCATTTTCTAATATGACTGCCCCCCAGCTCTATCCTTATGTTGCCTAGGTTCCTGCTACATAGCTGTTCTTAAACTGTTGATACTATAGTACATGCTGTATCTTTCTACTCTGTGAGTCCCTGAAAACCCAGAAATCAAAGGAGAGCTATCTAGGTGTATTGCAAAAATCATGGGATAATTTTATCAATTCATAGGGCATAAATGTAGAATTCAGAGTGGGAATGAGCCAGGGGAAAGATACTGAACTGTATTTGGAAATTCTGAGCCATAGACACCTATAGAACACCAAAGGAGAAGGCCAGCAGGCTGGAGAAAATACAAAAAGTACTACAGTTAAAACTTAGAAGCCATGAATAGTAAAGAGCCAGAACTTTGTCTATGAAAAAGGCCAAAACCTCTGAGAGATAAATGTTAAAAGAATTGATATAATATACTCCAGAAAGCAAATGAAAGTGTTGACTTCAAGAAGAGGATTAAAGGAAGTACATTCATCAAAGAAACAAGAATCTGTAGGTCAAATTCTATAAATAAAATTTGAAAGAAAAAATCAGAGAGCATTTTGAAAAAGTTTCTGAATCTTATTGGGCTAACTCCCTAAAAGCAGAGGTTCATAAAATTTTGCCTCTGAAAGACATGTCAAAATTCAGAGGCAAAAACTGCAGAAATAGATCAGTATCTGATAGGGCAGCAGAGGCAAGCATTTTATGGGAGAAAAAGCCCTATGGAAGAAGGGTTATGGAGCTTTTGACAAAGGTTACATCACAGAACAGGAACCTACACATAGGCAGGTATCAAATGAAGAACATTAGCTCACAGGGAAGTTAAAAACCAAAACTCTAGACAGAAAAACATTCATACTGAAAGACCCTGAGTTTTAAGGCCTGACCCAGGCGTTCAGTTCAAGTATTCCGCAGAGCATCCACCTTGAAAACAAGGAACTAAAAGTCTAAAAGTCTGTTCCAGGAAACAGAGTAACTCAGCCCAGATGACCGTAATCAACTCAGATGACCATTAAGACACAACGGTTGAATCTGTGATTAAAATACCAGAAGTTCAGAGCAGAATAGCTATGACCTTTGCCAACACTCAGTTATAAAAAAACCCCTAAGAGTTCTCGAAAAAGCCCCCAGCTGAACTTAAGACAACCCCATGACTATTGTGAGCAACCTTATGACCTTTAAAGTGACCAATCATGTATTGCCCCAGATGCTATGGTGATTCTGTGGTTTTTAGTCTTTAAAAGAGATATGAGATTGTTAATCAAGGCTATTCTCTTGCTCCTGAGGCAAAGAGGTAGCTCGCCTGTACAGACGAAATAAATCCTCTTGCTATTTGCATCAACTGGACTGGAGTCTGGGTTCTTGGGGTCTCCTACCCGAAGATAGTACCCTAACTCTAGAGTCTGTCAGTGCAAAGAAATGAATGGTTTTAAGAGGTCTTAAGAAAAGTCAGGGCTTCTTGGAAGAGCAGCATCCAGAATGCTCAGAGAGGTGGTGGCAACACTGGTGGCATACCTGGATGCAAATGAGTATGAGTAAAAATATCAAACCTTTCAAGATTTATCTGCTTTATTTTAGGGGTGTGTGTGTGTGTGTGTGTGTGTGTGTGTTAACTTCAAGTGTCTTCCACCACTGCTTTCCACCTTATGTTTTAAGAATGAACGTGGAGATCATTGATTGGATAGGTAGGCTTGACTGGTCTATGAGCTGCAGACATCTTCCTTTTTCCCCATCCCACTGCCTATGCTGGGGTTATAGCACTGTACCAGGCTTTTACATGGGTGCAAGAGATCTGAACTCAGCATACTTACACAAGAAACACTTTACCCATGAACCATTGAGCCACCTCCCAGTCCTATGTTATGTTTGAAAGGTAAAAGAATCCTTAGGTTAGAGACATGAAAATAAAGCATGGTCTCAGAGCATCATACGAGTCCCGTCTAAATAAGATGCTATTGCCCACCCAGCCTCAAATCTACAACACTCAGGAGCTCCAAGCAATCTTCTTTAATGTAGAACAGGCTAGGGCAGTGAGAGAAGGGCTGCCCAAATGTGCTCATAACCCGAGGAGCAGAAATTTCTAAAATAAGTCCCTCCCCTTCCCCCTTTTCCTCCTTTTCCAGAAAATGGCGTATCCTGAGCATCCGCTAGGAAGACTAGGCCTGCGGAGCTCCTAGAAGCTTCTCAATGGCAGCGTGGATATCTCCATCCGTGGCAATGAGGGCCTGCAGGTTTGCATCACGGTTAGCAAATCCCAAAGCCTTCAGCTGCTCCAGTTCTTGCTGGTAGCGACCTTCAGTGAGGAGGGGCGAGGACAGCACAGGTTGAGTAGACTGGGAACAGGCATTGGCCAAGGATTGGAAGAGCTGAAGAAAGGCCAAGGATTGTTGTGTGGTATCTTCTCTATGGCCTTGTCTTCTACCCCTAGTTTCCGGGGCTCCTCTAGCCCCACGGGGTTTAGCTGAGTCCCGTAAAAATGGTGCCAGCTCAGGCACCTCCTTTGACAGTATCTGTAGGCCTTGTTCTATCTGTAGCAATGCCTGCAGAGCTCGTGGGTTGGTAAGGATGGGGAGAAGTGGCATATGATGTAGTAAGGAACTGCCAGCTGCCAGCTGGTGTAGCAGAGCTGGATTCTGCTGCAGGACATTCAAGGCTCGGCACAAAACAGAGGGTGAGAGTCTCGGCTGACTGCTTAGAGGAGCTTTCTCCACTGGCTCCTGGCTCTCTTGGGAGGGGAGATCTGAGCCTAGGTCTAAATCTAGTATACTAGTTCGGCACCCTGAACTGGCCTGACTTGAAGCAATGCCCTTGGCCTGGGTAACTCCGCCTATACTAACCTCTTGTGCCAAGGGCCTGGTTGGAGCAGAGGTGGCTGGGATGGTGATGGTAGGGTCAGAACTGCTGTGAGCGTTGGTGGCTTCTCTGCACTGCTCTGAGCCTGAAATGTAGCCTTTAGAGGCCACCAATAAGGCCAGAGTGGAAAGCATGATCTGTTGGATATCAGAGTAGCCAGGACGCATACCATTGTCTCCTCCTGGCACTGCTTTCAGAGCCTCTAGCCTCGGCTTGTGTTCCTGTAGAACTTCCTGTTGCTGCATAGGCTTCTGAGAGGTTTCCGGAAACTTGAAAGCTGGGTCCCGTTTCTGTACGGTCTTTGAGGATTCAGGAACATGCAGGCCATTGGCGTGTTTCTCACTTGCCAGTCCTTGAATTAGAGGGTCTTCCAAGAATTGCACCACCGACTCTGGTGCCATGGTCAGCAGTTGGACAAGCTGGCTGAAGAAATCGGCTAGGTCAGGTGAGGTTCGGGCCAGCCGGCCCAGCCTGGCTAGCACTCCAGCACTATCAGAGGCCGGTTGTTCTAAACGGTGAGTAAAGTGGCCTGTGGGGGGGCCTGCCAGAGATCCTGTACAGCCTGACCCTTTCAAACGAGTCCTCACTACCACATGGACTATGGAGCCATCAAGGATGCCACGCTGGCTCAGAATGTCTTGATCCCGGAGAATCTTCCCAGAGAAGATGAGCACCAACCGGTCAGTGTCACAGTGAAGGTATTTGGAGATTTGCTTCTTAAAGCAGTGGACGTTGCTATTTTCTGCCAGCAAAAATTCCTGGCAATCCTGTGGTGTCTTGACAGACACTCTGATGATATGTGAGAATGTATCCCTACCAGACACCAGCTGGCTGTCCCCTGCTTCTTCCCTAGCCCGTGCCATATTCCTTTAAAAGAGGATGCAGGGTTACCTCAGGGCACAGTGGAGCACACACCTTCAAAAACTTTGATGTGGCACTGAGCACACCTGGGTGCAGGGACCAGTAGGTGTCCGGTGATGTCCTTTGACCTACGTCCTGCAGATGCCACCTCCCAGTGTAGGCCTACATCCACTTGGCTCCCATGGAGGGGGCAGCTGCTCCTGTCTTTGGCAATCTTTAGGAGATATGCTGTCAGTGATGAGGTCACAGTTGAAAGGTAAACCTGAATGGGGGCAGGGCAGAAGTCTGTACCATCTGCTGGGGTTGTGTCAGATTGAAATTTAAATGGGAGACACATGTCACCATTTAGAAACATGTTTCACACAAATCTGTTCCTCTTCAAATCCTACCTGAGCTTCACAAGTGACAGTGGTTGCGTAGGAAAAGCAATGTCTACATATTAGCTTAGGAAGCTCTCATTCTGGTCACTAATCTGCCTCTTAATTACTGTACCCTCATCATGGTCCAGCCAAGGCTTCAAGTCCCAGTTTTTGTCTGAACAGACTGAAGGTACATAATCAGTTCAGTTTCAATGGAACACTGTATCCAAAGGTTCTTGGGTAATCAGTCTACATGGTTCCAATGCTATCTGATGATAGCAGAACTGCTTTGGGAAATCAACTGATGGGGAGAGGGTAGGGGGTTACTACATGATTAAAAGGGGATTGTTGCCCTTCCAGAGAACCTTAGTTCAGTTCCCAGCATCCACTTCATGTGGCTCACAATGTTCAATAACTCCAGCTCCAGGGGACCCATGCCTTCTGGTTTCTGAAGGCACCTATACATATAATAGACATACACAAGTAAGTATAAGTAAATAAAGTTTTTAAAAAACAAATATAGTCTACTAAACTTAGAAGTTGGTAGTTAGGTTAAAAGAAATCACAGCAACAATTTGAACCTACATCTAAATATGATTTAATGACTATAAGACTGTGTGAAAGGGGACATATTTCAGTTATGTTGGGACCATTCCAGGCAAGTAGAGCCCTAGGAAAAATATAATCTTTCTTGCAGCAATTTGTTGATATGAATATGGATTGGGCTGTGTTAGGTTTGTATTATTGATATGAACAATCACCATCACACAGACACATACACCTTTGTCGGGGGGGGGGGGCGGGGGGTCCTAAAATATTTTTTAGTGACCATAAAATTTAGCAACAAAAGAATTTGGCTGCCTAGAATGCCAACCTCTAGGTAAACTTGCAAGAAGTAAAATGACCACATAGTTCACTCTGCACCTATGTTATTATGGGAACTCTTAAGCTTTGGTAGTCATGAACCAGGGTCTCCAATATCAACCAATAGCAAGTCCTAGTAAGATGTAATTTCTGAGCCTGAAAGAACTTCTTATTCCCAGGAACTTTCACAGTGCCCTACGACTGGCTGACAGGTAATCTCTCTGCATAGTGTCCAGCTCATGAAACCATTTCTGCATACAACTGTTGCTACAGAAAGAATTCTATGAGATTCACTTTTTATTGCTTTCAACATAGGAGGCAGTGGCGGGAGAAAATGGAATGGGGGAAGCAGTGAAATTAAATTTTAATTTTAAAATAAATATTAACAGTTTTTATTCCAATGACATTGTTATTTCACATCCTTTCAAGCACTTTGCAGACAACTGATATGTTACAGTGTGGATACACCTTAGAGGACTGGATTGTAAGGGGGGGGAAACACCAGAATCTAGAATTATACAGCCAGAGTTTGTTTTTGTTTTCTATTTTATGATCTCTCTCTCTCTCTCTCTCTCTCTCTCTCTCTCTCTCTCTCTCTCTCTCTCTCTCTCTCGTGTGTGTGTGTGTGTGTGTGTGTGTGTGTGTGTGTGTGTGTGTGTGTATAGCATATGTGTACAAGATATCTGCAGAGCCCAGAAGACTGTTAGATTCCCCTGGAAAAGGAGTTACAGGTGGTTTTGAACTATCCAGTTTGGTTTCTGGAAACTGGACTTGGATCCTCTGCAAGAACAGTAAGTGCTCTTCACCACTGAGCCATCTTTTCAGCCCCCAATAACCAAAATTTTGGTAAAATATATGGAAAGACCATCATTGTAGTACTAGTTGTAGTATCTGAAAAGTGGAATTTTTTTTATATTCTTAATTTTCCTATCCACATATCTACAATTTACATGTATAAACCTTTTTAACTCATATCTCACATGTGTAAGAATCAGCATGCCACCTGTCTGAATGGAGGCTTCTTTGTGTAATGAATAACAGTGCAATTTTTCCTCACAAATGTCCAGAGTATGCAGAAGAAAAAGTATCTACTCAAAAATCACAGCCATTAAAATTTAATGCTTACACCATCCCAGAGCTGAGGGACTTATGGGAAGGAGCTATGACATTAGATAAACAGAGGAAACCTGAATAAATGGAGGTCTTCTTTACTCTAGAAGCAAAGACATTTGTTGTGAATTACATAGTCACTGTCAGGAGAAGCCAATCAAAACCCCAGTTGCCTTCTCTGAAACTTGAATTGTGCTGGAAAGCATTTAGAAAAATAAACAAAAATCAATGGCATTTGTGAGGAACGATGGTCTGAGCATATATCTTTTGTCATCCTCACCTGAAGTTACAACAATTAAGTATGGATGAATAAAATAAGAGCACAAGGATATAAATACCGACATACACACTGGTAAACAATGGTAAGATTTTTTTGACTTCATGGACATATTTGCTGGAGTCAGACATTCAAAACTCCCAACAAAATACTGAAGATTGCGCTCTGATCACATGTTGGGAATTAAGGATTAAAGCAGAATTTCTTTTCTGGGTACAAGGATTAACAGCATGGAGTTTAAAAATTACCTTAATTTCAAGCCTTAACTCTGGTTTGACACTTCCTAACTTTATCAGTATATTTCCCCTCCCTGGGTGCTTCAGCTTTCCTTATCCCTAAGTCAAAAATAACAGTATGGCTATGGAGAAAGGGAAAATTAGTCTTCTCCAGGAACAAGCCTGCTAATAGTTCTCCAATTCCAACTGGTCAGGTTTAACTAAACACACCGCATATAGGCAACAATTGTAGTGGGATTATGTTTTGGTACATTGTAAATATTTGTCCCTCCTACTGGTTTTATAAAAAGCTGATTGGCCAGAAGGCAGACAGGAAGTGTGTGTGGGGCTTCCAGACTAAGAAAACTTTGGGAAGAAGAAATGGCAAGAGAGACATCAGCAGACTTAGAGGAAACAAGACAATCTTGCTGCTCTGAGAAAAGGTACCAAGCCACATGGCTAAAGAGATTAATGGAAATAGGTTAAGATGAAAGAGCTAGCTACAATATGTTTAAGCTATAGGTCAAGCAGCATGAAATTAATATAAACCTTTGTGTGATTATTTGGGGCTACACGGCAGCAGGGCTGAGAGTGGATCCAAACCTCTGGGCTAGGCCAGAAAGTCTGGACCAGAAACTTCATACTACAAAAAATAAATGAACTCAGCAGGTTGTGTGTGTATGTATATATATATATATATATATATATATATATATATATATATATTGTGTGTGCATGTGTTGTCATAATAAAAAAAGTTATAATGCTGAAATGGAGTGAGAAAACATAAGAAAAATTGGACAGGGGAAAGTGTGGGGTGGGAATACTGAAAATGCAGTGTTTTTCTATGAAATTTTAAACACAAAACAGAGAATCAACATTAAAAAGAAAAGAACAACTTTGTGCAGACAGCTGTGATGGATTAAACTGACATTTTCAGCACTGGAGGCTGAGGCAGGAGGATGTGTTTCAACTTGAAATCAGCCTGGCTTATGTGAGACCCCACCTCAAAAAGAAAATCAGAAATCTTCTCTTCGCACCTGTGTCCCTTTCAAATCATATGCTATGCTATACTTCCATCATAAATTATGCTTTTTACTAGATGTTAGGGCTCCTCTGTTTACATTGAATCTGTGGATAATTGTCAGCCATCGATAGTGTACTCTAGGACCTATGGACCTGATTCTTTTTTTTTTTTTTTTTTTAAGATTTATTTTTATTATGTATACAACTTTCTGCCTTCACTACACCTGTGTGCCAGAAGAGGGCACCAGATCTCCAGTTAGATGGTTGTCAGCCACCATGTGGTTGCTGGGAGTTGAATTCAAGACCTCTGGAAGAACAGTCAGTACTCTTAACCTCTGAGCCATCTCTCCAGCCCCGGACCTGATTCTTACCTTTACCACAGGCAATGCTTTAGTTTTTAATGTTTTGAGAATTGCTTGAGTACTTCATTGACATCTTATCCCCTCCTTCTCCTACATCATGCCTGTGTCTCCTCCCTTTCAATTTCATGAGGTCTTACCAGTTATATAATTATATAAATATAAATGTGTGTGCATGCGTGCATGCATATAATTTACAGTGAAATTTGTGGTAGTAAGGAACCGTTATTTGAAGTAAGATAAATACAGAAAAACAAGGGTTCTGTGTTCTCTCTCATGATGCTTCAGTCAGTCAGAGAGCTGGGGACATAACCCAGTTGATAGAGTACTTGCCTACCATGTATGAAGCCTTGGGTTTGATACCCAGACAATTTGAAAGTAAAAGTAAAAATCACACTGGGAAGGGTATAGGAAGGAGGGAAAATGGGAGGGTGGATTTGAAGCATGTGCATTTCATTCAGGCTGCAGCTATCTCACTGTACTATGTTAATACATACAGTGAATACATGTTAATAGAAATACTGTATGAAGAAGCTATAATAAGAAAACAATTCACAGCCAGGCATGGTGGTGCACACTTTTAGTTCCAGCACTTGGAAATCATAGTCAGGTGGATCTCTGAATTTGAGGCCAGTCTGTTCTAAAGAATAAGTTCCAGGATAGCCAGTGTTATATAGAGAAACTCTTTTTCAAACGAAAAAAAGAAAGAGAGAAGGAAGAAAAGAAAAGGATGGATGGAATGATGGAAGGAAGAAACAAAGAAACAAAGAGGAAGGAAGAAAAGGAACAAGGGAAGAAAGAAAGGAAGGAAGGGAGAAAGGAAGGAAGGAATCCACTAAAACTCACCTAGACAAGACTTTAAAACTCATCCCAACTGCTCTGACTTTTGAAGCACCTTCAGGATTTCTTTCACCCAGATGAACATCGAATAATTATGATTTATTTGTGTGCAGGTGTGTGTGTCTCTGCACATGCAGAGATGGGTACCTTTGGGGTTCATAAGAAGGAATCAAATCCCCTAGAGATGGGATTACAGATGGTTGTGAGCTCCCCATCCCAGCAATGATTCTGGGAGCAAAAGCAGTCAGCACTCTTAACCACTGAACCATCTCTCCAATTCCAAGAAACTTCTTGTATGAAGATTATTTTCCTCTTGACCTTCCAAAGATAGAAATTGTGTGTTGTATCTTACATCTTCTGCAGTTAGACACACCCTACAGCAATGCTCCTTCTGAGTTGTGGGAAATGGGATTAAGCTTCCCTCTTGATGTACTTAGTGCTGCAATAAGAAATGTGCTTTTCTTTAATCTGGATTTCTCTCAATAATTAAAAACTAGTCAGGGAAAACTGGGGGTCTAATATCTGTATACCCCATCTACAGATTGAAATCTAAGTCTCCAGGAAAAGTTGTTCCTAAAAGTTGGTCTCATCTTTACACCAAATGCTAGCAGCTAGTGTAGCTACTCTGAGATCTAGATGGTTATGGAAAGGAGGTGGGAAAGGTTAGACTGAAAAGGATGTTTCACAGAGTCTTTATAATTTAAATACACATGGCAGGCAGTTTTCCTACAGAGATTTAATCCACTTAAGACCTCTTTCCTTCTCTAGCTGTACTATAGCATGAGTGTTTTTGTTTATATTGCTACGCCGTGAAAACTTGGATTTAATAGACCATATTTAGTATGCACACTTGTGCATCTGTGCATGAGGTATGTTCATGTGGAAATGCACTGGCATATATTATACACATTCTTCCCATACATATCATGCACACATTCCTGTGTATAAGTACTGAAAATCATGGCTCACTTGATTTATGTATGAATTGAATTGTGTTTACCCTATAAATACACAGGTTATAGAAACAATACTCTTGTCTTCAGGTTACAACAACCCTGGCTCATTTATTCTGCATTTGTTCAATAAATATTTAATTAAATTCTTAGACTGTTTCATCTAAAGCTGTTTCTGGAAATTTTGCATCTTGGTTTTACTGTGAACACATAAGTTCTTGTCTCAAAAATATTTTTTAAGAGTTAAAGCCTTTTTCTTTTCTTCCATTATTTGACGATTTCATACTGCATATAATGTATTTAGTTCAAAATCATCATCTTTTTCTTCTGATTCTTCCCCTAGCTCAGGGGTTCTCAACTTTCCTCATGCTGTGACCCTTTAGTACAGTTCCTCATGTTGTGGTGACCCCATCATAAAATTATTTTTGTTGCTACTTCATAACTATAATTTTGCTACTGTTAAGAGTCATCTGATGGGGCTGGAGAGATGGCTCAGCGGTTAAGAGCGCCATCTACTCTTCCAGAGGACCCGGGTTCAATTCCCAGCACCCACATGGCAGCTAACAACTGTATGTAGTTCCAGTTCCAGGCAAACACCAAGGCAAATAAATAAAATAAATAAATAAAGTTTAAAAAAAAACAAAAAAGAAAAGTTCAAACAAATAACATTAAAAAAAAAGTCATCTGACATTTTCAACAATTTTAGGTGAACCCTGTGAAAGGGTCATTTGAAACCCCCCCTCCAGGAGTTTCAACAAGGATTGAGAACCACTGCCCTAGAATTTAATTAAAAAACTATTTCACCTGTGACTCTGGTCAGTTACATAATGACTGTTTTCATAGGTTTTTGAAAAATCACCTTTGGAAATAAATCTTTTAAAATCAAAAATAAATTAAAAATAAATAAAAAATAAAAAAAAAAAGAAACAATACTCTTCTTTGAGGTCTGTGTCCTAAGACTTTTTTACTACAGTGTTCATGTATAATGTTTCTTCTGCAGGGACAGCCTTCCTCCTCTTCAAAGTTTTATCTGCTTCACACTAAACACTTGTCAACTTTATTCCTGGGTGGACTCCATGTCTCCCCAGACTAAACTATCAGTGAGCCTGTTCACACTATTTCACCTGATTGTTTTGTATATACAGAATGTGTGTGTGTGTGTGTGTGAGTGTGTGTGTGTGTGTGTGCATTCACTTGTGTGGAGACCGAGGGCAATCTGTAATGTAAGCTATCATCCACCACCTTGATTCAGACAGAATCTCTATTGTTTTTCCACTGTGTACACCAAGCTAGCAGGCCATGAGCATCTTAAGTCTCCGATCTCTCTCCCTCATAGCTTTCTATAGGAACACTGGGATTTATGGACACTCATGCTACAAATTTAACTTGTGCATACTTCTAAGGATTGGAAGTTGGGTCCTCGCATTTGGCTGTAGGTTTTCTTATGCACTGACCCATCTCCCCAGACTCATTTTCTTCTGAACTTATCATAGATTATAACCACAAATAAAATATATTGTTTGAACAATTGCTGCCATCATACCATAAACCAATGAGGGAAGTTGGGCTGGAAAGATGGCTCAACGGTTAAGAGCACTGACTGTTCTTCAGGAGGACCTGAGTTCGATTCCCAGCATCCACATGACAGCTAACAGCTGTCTATATTCTGACACCCTTACACAGTTATACATGCAGGCAAAACCAATAAGGGAAGTGTTGTATTTATTTTACTCACATCAAGTCTCTAATACCTAGATGCTAAGTGTAAAGTAGCCACTTCATATTTGAGCTAGAACATGAAAGAATTCAAAGCCCCTGACAGTTTAGAGTGCTTACTGCTCTTGCCAGAGGAGCTGGGTTCAGTTCCCAGAACCCACATCAGATGCTTCACAACTGCCTCTAAATCCAGTTGCAAGAGTCTGATGCCTTCTTTTGGCCTCTACAAGCACAAAAACATAGATTGTTCACATAAAACACACATAATATTTATTTAAATATTCAAATATAACATTTATTTAAATATTCAAAGAGCAAAATATAGGGAGACAAAGGAGAGAAAAAGGAGATAGAAGGAGGAGAAAAAGGAAGGAAGAGAGAGATGAAAGCTCTGAATCTGGCTATCAGGAATAATATAAACTGGGTGAAATTGCAGAATCTGTAATTATAATTGAGCCTGCATCCTTGCTTCTGTAGTTCTTACCCATTCAGAAATTATGTCAAGTCTGAGATAGCTTTAGGGACAGTAAATTAAGGAATCGTGTCCTTTCTCTAACCAGGCAAGTCATGAGGCATACCATAAAACAGAAGACGTGGTAACAACTCCTACAGCACATATAATCTGGAAAACTTCCAGGATACCAGGAAATCCATGGGCCACCCACTTCAAAGGGCACCAGCAATGTTCCTTCCCATTCCCAAGCTTTTGGCTCCTCTAGCTTGCAAACTTTTAGCACCGTAAGCCCTCCAGAGAAACAGCCCTTACTGTCTGCTTTCCCCCATGTCTTCCCCCTTTTCTTAGAGCCCACAAGAATAAGACTCAGGCAATAGCTGGCACTAGAGACTGGATGTAATTGCATGTCAAGGTTGGCATACACAGAGCTCAGTCAAGGGCCCCAGGTACAAGAGTGGCAGGTACAGTTGGGTCACACAGAATCCCCACCCTATTTCTGGCTTGTTTTCTTCTTCATTGACTCCAGAGCATTATCTCCACAGTAAAGAACATCATAGTAATTTAGTTTATAGTGCAGCTGTATTCAAGAATAGGAGAACTACGGTAACAGGACACGGGAGAAAGGCACAAAGGAAAAGATATGGTCCAAATACTAGAGCTCCTAAGACTTCCTCAGTTTCTCCACAGCAGCATCTACATCACCCCCTGTAGCAATAAGGGCCTGGAGATTGGCTTCAAGGTTTAGAAAGCCCATAGCCTGTAGTTGCTCCAGTTGAACCCGGAAGTGAGCCTCCAGTTGTAACTGCTGAGAATTGGTAGTAGCTAAAGCTTGCAACACCTGGAGGAGGGGAATGGAATGGAAGCCTAACTCTGCAGAACCCTGTGCTTGGGGAACATGAGGAGCTGGGGCTGGGCGGGGATCCTCAGACATAACAACACCTTCTCTAGATTCTGTACCTCCTGACACTCCACTCAACCTTGATAGGCAGGGCATGAAACAAAGGAAGAGTCGTGGTGCTTCTGCAGCCAGGATCTGCAGACCCTGCTCAATCTGCAGCAAGGCTTGCATGATGCGGGGATTTGCCATGGCTGCCTGAAGGTGCAACAGTAGTGGTAGTTGTTGGTGTATCTCATTCTGTATTCGAGGGACTTGATTTGTGACAGTTGACCTCAGACCTCTTGGGTAACCTGTTGGAGACAGCCAAGGAGATTCTGGGAGTCCAGCAGTGGCTGTCACAAGGGAAGACAGTGTAGGAACAAATGTCAACCTGTTGGCAGAATCTCCTGTCTGAGAGATAAGATTGGGCAGGCTAGTGCTTTGGCTAGTAGATCCCTTCCCTGCATCATGTAGGTTTCTACCTTGTCCAGTACTACTACTCTCTGATGAGTGTCTCAAGAAAGTTGGGCAAGAGGACTTTCCCTTGATTGCTACTGACTCTTTGGGCAGGGACTGGCCAGGTTTTGGAGATGAGGGTAAAGTTGAAGGAACTCTATTTCCTGATAGTGGTGCTTCTTGGCTTGGGCTTGGAGTGGGCATAGTACCCTGAAGATAGGATCCCAGGGACTGGGAGGTCTCATGTAACTGTTGGAGATAATCAAAGAGTCCTATGTTACTCAGAAAACTTGGAAGCCTATTTCTACTGTCAGTTGCATCTTGGTCCCCAGGCTGTCTTCCTTGTCTACCACCTGAAACCCCATAAGTGGAAGTCCAAGGGTTGGGAAGAGGGTCACAGTTTTCTGTCCTTGATGGTTGGCTGCTGGTGGTGGTGGTACTAACATTGGTAGCAGTAGCAAAAGGATTGCCACCAAATTGCTCCTGTACTGCATTAAGCATGGGATCCATAATATCTGTGTACATAGTACGAAGCACATTGTAACCACCAGGGATGCTCTCCAGGTTACTGAGTGCACGGTCCTGGCTACGCATCATCTCCTGCATCATGGAGGGATTACGTAGAAACTCCATCGTCTGCCGCATGATCTCCGGGTTGTTAAGAATATGACCAATCTCAGGGTTCTGCTGGATCAGCTGCTGCATATGAGGATTGTCGAGAACCAGCTGGCGCACTAGGCCTGTGTTGGAAAGTAGACCCTGGATGAAAGGGTCATCAACAAGCTGAGCTACAAGGTCAGGCACCGAGATGTGCTGCCACATTAGTGAGCCTGGCTGGTCAGAGAAGTTACCTGAGGTCAAACCCAGCCCACTGAGGCCTGTGAGGACACCTAAGCTGAAGGAAGGAGATCCTTCCACAGGGTAAGCAGAACTTGACTGAGAGGGTACCCCAGGATTTGGGCCTGGAGTAGAGAGTGGTAGAGCTGGGCATTCAGTGCCTGTGGTCCCACGTTGCATCTTTATGACCAAGTGAACTGTGAGACCATCTCGCACTCCACACTGTGCCAGTGAATCAGGGTCCTTGAGGATCTTTCCCGCAAAGATTAGGACCAGCTGATTTGGATGTGCCTTAAAGCGGTGTGATATCTCTTCCTTCAGCTGTTGGATGGTGCATGTGTCTACAACTGAGAATTCTTCCTTGTCCTTGGGTGTCTTCACTGTCACCCTGATGAGGTGGGAATCCTGGGCTGGCACTGGGCTGCCCTGTGGTAGAGCCTCTCCGTTTTTGGCCATGGTAGGCAGCAGGAGGCCCAGCTCTGTGGGGACACAGCTGAGGGGATAGAAGTGGGGATCAGAGATCATCCTTTCAAGCAATGGTGACAGTGACAAAAGGCACTTATACAGAGGGCACCTTGAATCTTGGGGAGGGGAAAGGTGTAGTTTCCACATGAAAAGGACAGTGAGGTCACTTGTAGAGGGATGCTGTGGGGAAATTACGGAATTAAGATGTGTTGGTAAGGGGAAAAACTACTCAGGGCCCAGGTCTTCAGATGATAAATAAATGGGTGCGGAGTAGTGAAGGGCCTGGTCTGGGATACACACCAATCTGCTGTGGCCCCGTCCTTCCTCTTAGGCAGGGCTCCAAACTGCCCTCATCTTGCTGCACAGCCACCCCGTTGGCTTTCTGGGCTGGAACCCATTCCATTGGGTCACCCCTATGACCTCAGCACTGACATCACAGCATCACACCATGGATACTGGAGACTCCAAGGGATCACAGTCCCTGGGAAGCACAACCTCCCTGCTTCTATTACCTTTAACTCAATTACTTATTAATAATGAAGACCCTGGGCTGACAATTTCTTTTTAGGTCAACAGCTGTCTTCCATACAACACCATACACTGTATACCAGACAACTCAGAGTGAAGTTTCGACTTCTATGAAAACTTCCTTAGAGACATGTAATCTCTAGTTGAGAACTGAGTTTAGTTGTCCATACTTGAAGATTTCTTTCTATAGTCTTCAATTTCTTTTTCTCTCTATTTAATATTAATCAGAATAGACATATATATACTTACATATTTTCAAAAAATATTTGTTGATAGAAATAGCATGAAGTGTGAGAGAAGAGTCAAAAATAAAAGTTTTATAATTCTATATTTTTTGTACAGAGGAAAATTTTTGTATGCAAGGGAAATTCTATGCAATTCATATGTATATAGTAATATATACTTGAGATATTTATTTTTATCTAGCAAATATATATAAATGTGGCAAAGTGGTTAGATATTGTAAGTCTGGAGTGCATCAGTATTTTAATTGTTTGAAATATGGGCTGGTTGAGGCTATTCAATATATAAAAAACATAGTAAGATTTAAAAAACACTAAAGTTCTGACTGTACACAGATTGGTCAGTAAATAAAAAGGGATAGATATAAAAAACACTGACTCATGCAACAGTTAAAAATCTGGACTATTATAATACAGAGCAGGGGAGACAGACAAAACAAGGCAGAAGATGACTGGATAAATGGCTGTGAAAGCAAGCAAAAATAACCAACAGTTTCAAATCAGACTGGTAGGTTCCAAGCACTGAAGACTGACTGCAGAATTTTTTATCTTTTATTTATTTTTTGACAATTTCAAAGACAATAACAATGCGTATATTGATCATATCTGCCCATAATCCATCCCACCCATTCCCCTTGGACAGCCTTCAACTCATTCCCCTCCCACAGTTTGGTTCTCTCTTGTTTGTTTTCTATATCCCAGTAAGCCCATTTAGCACAGCCTGCTGGTGCATTAACTGGTCCTCTTGGCCTGGGCTTGTGCAGCTTTTGTGTAGACAACTAACTATAGCTTCAGTGTGTTCCTGAATGCAATGTCCATGTCATATCCAGAAGACAACATTTTACAGTACCCTTCCCCTCTGGCTCTCACATTCTCTTCCCTAACATTTCCTGAGCCTTGTAAGGGTTGATAGAGTCTGTTTGTGGCTAAGAACTCAATTTGAATTTTCAAAGCTGAATTTCAAAAACAGAGAGCAGAAGAGCAGCTGTGGAACCATGGTGGGTGAACAGGTATCCTGATTTGAGGGTGTTTATAAACAAAGGAGTCGGAAAGCAAATAGATCAAATAAGAGGAGGACCAGATGGGAGGACGGGGCAGTGGTGCTTAGAGACTGTTTAGTGCTTTACTTTCTGAAGACCAGTCTTTGGTAGTTTCATTTTGATGAAAACATTCCAATGAGGAGGAGGAAACTGGTACAAGAATAGAAAAAGCAATCATAAGTCTGAGACCTGAGAAGACGGTGAGCACGCGCCCAGATGGATGGCTTGACCTGAGAATGTGGTCTGTCTATACCACAATGGAGGGCTGGATGTGTAAGGCAAGGTGTTTTTTGTCATTTGGTAGCAAATGTGTATGTCTCTTTAGATCTCTTTTGTATTTTGATTAAAATGGGTAAAATATTCACTAATACTAAGACAAAAAGAGATGATATATTGAAAATTTCCAAAAAGCAGGAAAGGTATGACATATTCATCACAAAGGATAAGAAATGACATGTCTGTTGATCTGATGAGACTGGTATCACCCATATCCCTTGGGAAATCTGTTTTAAAAGGTCTGATCCCCACTCTGGATATACTAAATCAAAACTCTTGGAATGTAGTTAGAAAACTGTGTTTTAAGACACTGTCCCTAGGTGATTCTGACGTGAATTCTAGTAAAAACCATTGCCCATAGGATGTAGTTAGGATGACTGGATAGATTAACTGAAACTGAGTAATATATGTAAATAAGACCAACAAACATGGGTGTGTGCTTTTTTTTTTTTTTTTTTTTTGCCTACACTGATTGGGAAGAGTTGGGTATAACTATAATGAATTTAGTAGACAGATGTTTCATTGGTGAATTCAAATGTCATCTTGAAACTAGAGCATTTGGGTCAAGAAGCAACCAAAAGGTGCAAGAATGGCACACACTTCTGAGAACATCAATAATAAAAGTAGCAGCTACTCATGGTAGAGAAACAGGATTTCAGTGGGCTACTTCCATTACAAAAACTGCTGAGGGAATCCTTAAAAGAAGGTTGTAATTATGAGGGTTTTTTCTGTCCTAAGTTATGTGTTCCTAATTGTAAGATGGAGACATTTGGGGAAATAGTGACATTTTTTAGGACGATGAGTGTAAACAGAGATCAGTTCAGTATTTCAAAACAAAGTGGGATGAAAAACAGGAAGATGATATCACACCCAGCATAGTTGGTATGTAACTGTCATTCCAGCACTTGGGGAGGGAGAGGCCAGGAGATCAAAAGTTCTAGGCTAGTCTGGGCTACATAAAAAGGCTCATTTCTATCTAGTATCATCATCTATTTATTCAACCTATCATTTATTTATCTACATCTATCTATTATCTCACACTGTTTATATAAAGTGAAACAACTAAAATATAGCTAGAATCTCTTTCTTGAATAGATTTTTGATAGAGTATAGTGATGAGGTAGAATCTGGAAAGAGGTTTACCAGAAGTACTGGAATTTTGTGATTCTGTCCCATTTATACTTGCTGCTGCTGATATACTCTAAACCAGCTTCAGATACAGGAGAGTCTGTCTCAAAAAGAAGGAGAAGAAGATAAAGGAGAAGGAGAAGAATCATCTTTGTTTCATCTATTTAGTCAATGCATGAAACCATGCAAATTTATTACATTATAGCAAGAGTTATTACTTAATAATTGGTTGTGTGTTCTGGCAGGCAGGGATACTTTAATCAAGGCAGGAGGAAAAGGTGATGCTTGAAGAAGTGTAGGATATCATACGGGGGCAGTGTCCCATGGATGGCTGGGTGAGGATGATAGGAATCTACAGTGAAGGTGGCAGGAGCTATACCTCTGATTCATAACGGAAGACAAGTCACGGTCTACATCTTGTTATCATTGAAGTAATAATCAATAAAAGGCCCCAATTCTAAATACCAACATCTTATTTATATGTGAATTTCTCCTACCTGTATCTATCATTTCCTTTCTTTCAAGTTAAATTCAGTTTTAAGAACTATGACTAAATATCAGCCCTTATGACTAAATGTCTGGTCTTATGTGATGATTCCTTTTATTTCAAAAGTCTCTTCTACTACATATGGTCTATTATTGCACCACTAGGTATTTGTGGATATCTACCTAAGTAAACACATCCTAGGTTACATGTGTTTGTTCTTCATCACTTGACCATTATATAAGCAACTGTGATTATCTATCAAAACAAGCATACAATGTATGTGTTTCTGTATCTGTACGTGAAACAGTCATCAAGCATATTTTGTTGATTTCCTGGGCAGGGGGGAGGCGAAAAGCTAAGCTAAACATGATGATGTTTACAAGTAATCCCAGCATTCAGACATTGAAGGCAAAAGGATTGTCAGAGGTTGAAGGCCATCTTGGTTTACATAGAAAGATCTTGTCTCAAAAACAAAAACAATAAAACAAGGCAAGCCTCAGATGAAGGCAAGTAGGTGTAGCCATTTTATTGACAGATCTTCCCGTCATAACCAGTGATCTAGTATTCAGTTCAGTAAGCTTTGATCGGTTTTTCCTGTTCCAAGACTTCTCCAAGTTGGAAGCATCAGGAAAGGTAAGAAAGGCAGAGGAGATGGTCAAATGGGTCAACATGCAGGTATAAAGCAGACAGGAAGGCATGATGGTTAGAACCCCTGAGATTTCTTGAGCTTGTGAATAGCAGCATTTGTGTCACCATCAGTAGCAATGAGTGCTTGTAGATTGTCATTATAATTCACAAATCCCATGGCCTGAAGATGTTCCATCTCTTTGCTGAAATGAACCTCAGGGGCTTGTAGGGAATGGGAAGGGTCTCCAGACAGGGGCTCTAATCTCTGCAAAATTGTTCCAGATTTAGGGCAGCATCCAGGCAACTGAGGCTCAGCCATTTCTGGCATATTCAGGGTCCAGGGCACTGTATCAGGGTTGCTACAGCTAGGAGAAATAAGCCAACTTAGACCCCATAGATAAGGTTCAATGCATGGCAAAAGAATAGGAGCCTCTGTAGCCAATAGCTGCAGACCATGCTCAATCTGTAATATTGCTTGTGATGTTTTGGGGTTGGCTAGGGCTAAAAGCAAGTCAGAAAGTTGTGATGGCCTTGTGAGAGATGGCTGCCTCCACTGCTCATTCTGCTGGGGCATATTCATGAGCAGCAGCATCTGAGCTGCTATGTGTGGGTAGTTCCTAAGCAACTGGATCATTCTTCCTGGGATCTGAGAGCTGTTCTGCTCATCTGACTGCTGAAGATCTCCCTCTAACCACTTGTCAGAGCTACCTGGAGGGATGGTAGTATCCTTATCATCTTCCTGAAGTTCCTGGATGACTGCTGTGTTGGGTAAGGCTGAAATCCCAGCTGGCTGCTGAATAGTACAAACATGGCTTTCACCCTTGGTGGTGACTGTGGCTGGATTTTCCCTGGAATCATGGTTGGAATTGTTTAGAGTAGCATTTGTTGGGGTAAGTGATGACAATCCACAAGAATTAGCATAAATGACTTGGGCAGTAGGAGGTTGGTCCCATTGTTCCTCAGATGGCAGTGTAGATAGGGAAGGAGTCTGGACTTGATCTAGTACTTGTCCAGCCAGACGGGCTGTAAAAAAGTTGCTCCCTAAAAGATCTTGCATGCCATTGAGCGTTTGGTCATTGAAATCATAGTTTTGGCCCAGGGCACTGTTCCCATTCGTAATTGTCTCTAAACCTATGTATGGCTGTGGGTTCAGTGGATGCTCAAGGTTCTGTGCTGGCTGATAAATCTGCATTATCTCTTGGATAATGGCAAGGTGCCTAGCTAGCTCAAGAGTCTGGGACAGGATTTCAGAATTGTCAAGGAGATGGGAGACTTCTGGGTTCTGCTGTATCAGTTCTTGGATGTCTGGATGTTCTGAGATCAGCTGACGCATGAAATCCACATTGGACAACAGTCTCTGAACACAAAGATTCTCCAGCATCTGTGCAATATGTTCTGAACTATCCACTTCTGCATTTTGAGTACCCACCTTGGGTGCATCAGACTCCATGAGGAGAGATGATTCTACTTTGGTTTGACCTGTGCCTGCAGATTGGCACACACTACTGCTATTTCCTTTGGTGCTTCTGTCTTGATGGCAAGGATTGTTGGTTAAAAGGTTCCGGAAAGATTGAGCGAGGGATCTGGAGCCATGCTTGGACTTAATGACCACATGGATGGTATGGCCATCCGTGATGCCCCTCTGGCTCAGTATGTCATGATCTTTGAGAAGGCGGCCCATGAAAACCAGTACCAGTTGGTCCATTTGGCATTTGAAGTGAGCAGACAGCTTCTCCTTGAATTGCCTCACTGAGGTGTCATCAGCTACTGTAAAGCTGTTCTGATTGGCTGGTGTCTTCACAATCACACGAATAACATTTGGAGAAATATTCCCATCTGTAGACACACTTGCACGCCGTCTGCTCTGGGGCATCCTAGGTGTTCGAGAGATAATATGCGGCATAGACCTTACTGGGTAGGCAGATGAGGAGAAGGCAGAAGCAGGGACAGAGAGGTGAGGGCAGGCAAATGGTCCCGCTGGCCTTTGTTGCAAGTTTTATGTTCTGAAATCATAGGTTAGTTTTTCTTGATGTCCCCAAAAAGAATGAATGGACTAGATCCAATATTATCTGATGTCGTGCCCTCACCCCAGTTCTTCAGATGTGGCCCAGCTTGAGGCTTGTTGTGGCTACTGACTCATACTTGGCACAGAGTGGACTAAGTGGTGATGGCCCTTCACAGCTGCCCCACCCTGAGGGCATGACCTGTTCAGCAAAGAAATATTGTGATGTCAACTTAAGCCTCACAATATGGCATGATGAAGTGAAGATATATAAATTTGGGAGAGTAGAGTTGTCTCTCTCCATAATAAAACAAATTAGAATAGTTTTTCAAAAATGGAAATAATACTTCCTAGTGAATAATAGTAGTAGTAGTAGTAATTAAACACATATGGAATGTGTGTTTTTTTATCCAGCTGTGTGTAGATCCCTCTTTGAAATGATTAGGCTTATTATATAAAGTGTTGGATCTGCTGAGCCATTAAAAAAATAAAACCTATTCTGGAGAGTAAGAATGGAGTCTGTGTTAGTTCTGCGCATAAAAGCAAGTATACACTAATAAGGCCACACACTAGAGTTTATTTAAGAGAGGAGTTCCAGGCAGGTAAATAGACAGAGGAACAGAACAGAAGTCAAGGGACAGAGAAGAAAAAAGGACCGGAGCACACACTCGCAGCTGCTTTTAAGGGAAGGGGCGTGCACAGGTATACATCATGGGTCCAGGGAGGTGCTTTCGTACGCAGTGTGGCAGGGTTTACGTAGCCACACTGAAGGGCGTGACTCCGTGCAAGGTGTATCCCATCTGAGCTGAGTAGGCTCAGCTAGGGAATGCCAGGAATCCTTACAGTCTGCATCATGGGGAGGGCTTATTAATTTTGCTGATGATTTGGACAAAGTGAACGTTAAGAAGGAAAGTGGGGATTGGAAATGATGAGACATACCTCTAAATCCCAGCAACACTGAAAGCAGAGGCGGGTAGATCTCTGTGGTAAGCCTGGTCTACAGAGTTTCAGTCCTGCCAGTGCAACATAGTAAGACCTTGTCTTAAAAATTAAATTAATTGGGGGGCTGGAGAGATGGCTCAGCGGTTAAGAGCACCGTCTGCTCTTCCAGAGGACCCGGGTTCGATTCCCAGCACCCACATGGCAGCTAACAACTGTCTGTAGTTCCAGTTCCAGGCAAACACCAAGGCAAATAAATAAATAAATAAAGTTTAAAAAAAAAATTAAATTAATTAAATAAAATATTTTTTAAACTTTTTTACTGATTCTTTGCGGATTTCACATTGTGCATCCTGATCCCACCCATCTCCTTGTACCCTCACTTTCACTGCCTGCCTTTACAGCCCCCCTCAAAAAAATTAAAAGTTAAAACAAAAAAATTAATCCCAGTATGGAAGCTGTAGTGTGGCAGTGAGTCATACAGTATACCCTTCAGGCCACACATCTTTACTTGTAAGTATTCATTCCAATGAGCCATTGGTCTGGTTCAAGGCCTCTAGCTCCTGCTACACCCTTGATACTGGGCCCTCACTAAGAGCCCTCTTGGATATCCTGTTCTTGCATTATGTCATGGAGATCCAGTAGCTTTGTATCTGCGGATCCAGCTCCTTTAAACATTTCAGCAATTTATAGATGAGGTGGTTGTTTGCTAACGCATAGTCCCGGTTCTGGGCCTGCATGGTGGCAGGGTTGGCCAGCCCACCAGCTTTCCTTCACCGTCACCAACCTGGTAAGGCCTCCAGCACTGCCTCAGCTTGCTCATCCAATGTAGTAAACAGCAAGGAGTGGGGCCATCTTCCTGTTCTCATAGCCTCAAGTTCATCCATGCTCATGCCACCAGGGCTAGCTCTACTGTTTAGGCCAGGCAAAGTGCAAGACCCACTCCCCAGATTGCTGCATTTGGTAAGGGGCAGGGCTAGCTCCTCCTTTTTCATACCCCCTAGGCCAGGTCTTCCATCTGTTGCAGGTGGCAAGAGGTGGCTGGGATGGGAACATATTTCCCTTAACCTTGCCAGCCCATGGTTTACAAGGGAGAAGGCAAGGGCAGCTCACCTACCTCACACCCACAGGTCCTGCTTACCTGTACCCACTAATCAGGTCAGCTCTAATGTCCTGCCCAGGCAAGGTACCATGCTCACTCTTCTTATGTACTACAGCTGGTGAGGAACAAGGCCAGCCCTCCCATTCTTGTAGCCCTGGGGCCAGCTTTCTGGCTTGCCAAAGAAGGAGAGCTTTGTAGCCAAAAGTTTCTGACCCTTCTGGCTCAGGTCTGGACCTTTCCAGAGGCACCTAGTCCCAAATAAACATACAGAGGCTTCTATTAGTTATAAACTTTTTGGTCATAATAAGGCTCAGGCTTATTACTTGCTAATTCTTATACTTTAAGTTAACCTATATTTTTACTTATGTCTGGTCATTTGGCTTGGTACATTTTTGCTCAGTGCAGCATTCTCAGTCTACTTCTTTTATATCTCACTGGTGTTTGCTGCTCGGCTCTTCTGCTTCCCAGAATGCTTCTAATCTGGATGCCCTGCCTCTACTTTGTGTCTAGCACCTTGACCAATCAGCATTTTATTAAATGATGCCACATGGCTCAGATGGACCAAAGACACTCATGGGGCAGCCTGGGTCCTCACGTTCTGACCTACCTGAAGACATCCACAGACCTGTCCCCTGCCTTGTGACCCTGGGTGGATAGATACCTTTATGATAAGCAAGTATTTGGTGGAGAAATAGGAGAGAGAGGCAAAATGACAGTGTGCTGAAGTAAAAGGCAGTTCTGAAGAAGTAAGGGTAATAAGGAATGGGCTGATGTTGGCAGCTCATTTGCCACCAGGGACCAGGATGATGCCTAGGGCTATGTCTGGGTCCATGATCCTACCGCAGCTGGAGTCTGTGTTAATGTCTATGACCTATGTTGCCACCAAAGCCAAGGGGCTGCCTAAGATCTGGGCCACCACCTGTGGCCATTTTGGTGTTCAAAGACCATGCTGCTACAGGGGCCATGTTGATCTGAGTGATCTATACTGTCACCAGGGAACAAAATAACACCCAGACACAATCTGCTGTTAGGGGCCATGTCTGATTCTGTGACCCTGAATCAACTACAATGTGTGTTGATATTCATGGTTTCAGTAACCACTGAAGGCCATGTGGATGACTGGAGTCTGGTCAGACACCTGAGTCCATGTTGATGTCCAAAGGCCATGCTGATGCCAGAGCCATGCTAATCTGGATAGCTAGTGCTGCCACTCAGGGCTGTGGTGTCATCCAGGTCAGGGCTGCTGCCAGGAGCCATATCTGGGTCCATGTTCCTGCTGCAATTGCTGTCAGTGATAATGTTCATGGCCTGTGTTACCACAGGATGTTATCAGAACCGTGCATATTGAAATGCAAGGGCTGGGCTGAACCAACCTGGCCCCTCACTGGCCTTGGAATAGTTGGTCCTGTGTCTCACTGGACACTACAGCAAAACAACTTGTCCTGCCCCCAGCATCGAATACCTCTCCACATACACATACACTCAGGAGAACTGGCCAGGCCCACCCTCACCATGGGCATGAGAGAGCTGCCACCAGTGGCACGGGTCTAAGAGAGCTGGATCCACCCCTCTCCTGACAAGGAAGGCCACAGTAGCCTGGCCTGACCAGCTTGGTTACCACTCAGACACATACTTGGGTTTTGGGTTGACATCTACCCCATCTATGACCTGTCGCAGTGTGTGAAGGACTGGTCTTAAGAAATGATAACCAAAGACTATCCATGAGTCGGGGCAACAGCAAGATATCCAAGAGTAGTTTCAGTGAGTGTCCAGTGATGATGAACCAGACCAATGACTCGTTCCAATGAACATTTTGAGGATGGGACTGATGAATAAAAGGGTATAGTGCATGACACACTGCAACTCCTGCTGCCTAGGATAAATGAAGAGGTGTTGAAAAGATGATAGGACAAGGTGGGTTTTGTTTGTTTTGCTTTTAATAAATTTGGGGGGCTCTTTTGAGGAGGCATGCTACAAGGGTAAAGAGCAGACATTGAGGGGTTGGGAGGTGAGCAGGATTGAGGTGTATGATGGTAAATTCCCAAAGAATTAAAAAAGAATTATGTTTTTAAGAAAAAAAAGAGAGGGGGAGGGAGGGAATGAGCTCAGGAAAGAAGGAAAATAAAATCAAAGTGTAGATCTTTTTTTTTTTTTTTTTTTTTTTTTTTTTTTTTTTTTTATTATTTTTTTTTTTTTTTTTTTTTTTTTTTTTTTTTTTTTTTTTTTTTTTTAAACTTTATTTATTTACTTATTTATTTGCCTTGCTGTTTGCCTGGAACTGGAACTACAGACAGTTGTTAGCTGCCACGTGGGTGCTGGGAATCGAACTCGGGTCCTCTGGAAGAGCAGAGGGTGCTCTTAACCGCTGAGCCATCTCTCCAGCCCCCAAAGTGTAGATCTTATGTGAAAAGGAAGCCACATTTTCCTCCAAGGTCTACACTGTGGGATTCTAGACTTAAAAGAGAAGATGTTTACAGGAACAGTTCTGGCAAGTGAAATGGCAAGATTGTCAGGACCCTGGATTCTTGGAGCTAACATTTGATTGTCTTTCTTAGGGAGCTTATGAATTATTAGGACATGGTATGATATCTACATGAATACTTAAATGTAGAGTTATTAGATATACAAATTGAAACTGTATATGTGGTAGGATTCATGTTTATTAATATATACACAAAGAAATTGCATGCATCTTCTATGACTAGGACACCTTGCGAATCTTATATATACAGCTGCCTAGGGAGAGAGGAGCTTAGTGTGGACAGATAAGGAGCACATACACTGTGTGAGCCCATATGTTCTCAGTGCATTGAGGACGGGAAAGAAATGACAAGCACAGGCTAGAAGATTTCCTGGAATCACACTAAGAAGTCTTTATTGAGAATGTTTCGATCCACAGTCCAAACCATATGCCATGCTACTAATCCTGACTAATTCAGTTTCTAAATTACTAGAACAGGATCAGGCCGAAGTGCCTCTTTCAGTTCTACTCAGAGTTGAGACTGATGGAAGGCAGTGAAGAACTTGTCTTCAGACCAAGATTCTGCCTCCCTTTTCTGGAAAACAGTTCGGGATGGGGGGTGTTATAAAGAGAACTTCTGTACCCCTACCAGCTTCCATGGATGTTCTACCTGGAATCAGCTGCACTCAACTTGACCCTGAGAATAACCCTAGAACTCTAGGAACTATTGTGGTAAGTTTTAAAGCATGATGCTCAAACATTAGGAAAAGCGCAACATTTCTCTAACTAATTTTTTGTTATTTTTTTCAATGCTAAAGCTTGAATGGTGAGTTTTTCCCACCCACTGTGCTAAACACTGAATGTAGGGCCTGGTGCATGCTAAACACAGAATTTAACACTCAGCTACCCTTCCAAACCCTCTCTAGCTAATGTTTTATTTTGTTTCTTAATGGAATCCTTGTAGGCAATTATTAGCACCTCCATGTATTGATTGAGATATTAGCTACATACAGAACTAAATATAATCACTGTACCTCATTTGGGTGGATAGTTATTAAGGAAGTTGTCCTTCCAGAGGTAAGGAAGACAACATACTTTTATGAGTACCCTGCTCAGTCACAGAGTCTCTTGGCCTGGAGGGTTTGTTGGACTTGATAGGTTTAGATGGAGCTGAAGCCACAGGAGGCCTTTTAATGGGAGAGCTTGGCAGCTTTTCTTTTAGTGTTGGGAAGGTGAGATCGTAATTTATTAAGAATCCATCATTGTAAACATAGAGCTTGTGGTCCCAAGGGCAATAATTGATGCCATGTAGAGTTTCCAGCATCTTGTCCAACATGATGCTGAGGTGATGTTCCTGACTAGTGGCTGTGTCATAAGCATAAAAGATCTCCTCTTGACGAGTGCTTAGTGAGCGCAAAGCATAGAGCACCCCACAGGCCATGAAGGCCCCCGAAAGGGCAGGCTTATACTGACTGGTATACCAGGTTTGCTCAACTTCTAGGGTGCTGTCATTGAGACGACTTATTACCAGGTTACCCTTGCTCTCCTCTGTGGCATAGAGCACCCACAGCCCTTCCTCATCAGCAGCAAAATCTAAGGTAGTCCAAGGCACACTAGCATATGAGAAGCGGTTGTTGTAGGTGGCACCAGGCAATGAACGTCGCAGCACTAGTGTGTTGGAAGAAAGGTCCACCTTGGCAATGTCTCTTGTGCCATAGTAGTTAAAGTACATGAAGTTCTTGTACACGGTATTGCCACTGCCATCACCATAGCCCACCTTCCACTGCTTATAGTGCTTCAGCAGCATGAGGTCATCATAGGATTCATGCAGCCTATAGTAGTCAAAGTACCTAGGCCAAGCCCCCCCCCACATAAGAACCATTAAGTTACAGCAGTAATCAAAGTAGTAAAGAGCTATTGAAATGACCAGTCTCTTGTGCCCAAATGGAACATCTATAACACACAACCCCTACAATCAAGCCTAGGGAGCATAGCCAAAGTGGGGGGTGGAAAGATCAAGTGTAGCAGTCAAGACCAAGAGCACTGTTGGGTCTTCTGGACATGACAGGAGTGTTTCACTCATAAACTCACAATAATATGGACACCTGACCTACACTAGACCTCTAAACATCTCAGCAAAGATGTAGGAAAGGTCTTAGCCTAGGTAGAGAGCTGTAAGCATTTCACAGCTGTGGAGGGAAGGAGAATTTGTTTTCCCTAGGGGCAAACTCCCTAACAGATTGCCCAAGCCCAAGTGGTCAGTCCTACATACGTGTACACATGTACATGTGGGAAACACTAAATAGACTCAGTAGACTCTGTGTGTGTGGGGGGGGTAATTACAGAAGAAGAGGGCATAAATTTTAAAGGGAACTATGGGGGCACATAAGATTGAGATGTGAGTCGGGGAGGGAGGAATGTACATGATGAAATTACATTGTACTTATATATGAAATTCCCTCTCACACATGCAAATAAAACCTGGCGGCCTCGGATGCCAATCAAGATTAGAGATTTTGGTGTCAAATGGCATTTTCACTCCATCTTTTACTTATTAGATATTATGCTGAAATAAGTAAACATTTTAAAAAGCAATAGCTACAGTGTCTGCTGGCCACATAAATGCATATTCTCATTAAATTATACTGACAACATTGTATAAGGTTAATTTTACTCTCAAGGATTATAGGGCAACGTCTTAGAAAGTTTAGGTTCTTTCCTCAAAGTTTCAGAGCTTATAAGTGAAACCTGGCAGTAAAAACAAAAGGACATGCTTCACTGATTGTGAAAGCTGAACTAGAAAATGAAAATAATAAATTTGATAGAGTGTGTATCATAAAGAGCAATCAACAAATGGTAGCTGATGCATTCTTTATAGACAGCCTCTGTAGCAAGGCTGCACTACATTCCATGTGCTGGTGGAATGCAAGGGCCATGCAGTAAACTACGGTTGTAAAGTTGGGACAAAGGAGGTTTCAATAAAAACATTCTTAGGTTATAAACATTCTCATGTCTTAGCATTTTGCAGTAAGTTCTAAACTACCAAGTAGCATCCTGATGATAACCAGAGTAAAGGCTTGCTGGTGTACCTTCCAGGCTACACAATAGGAGCTGGGGAGTATTATTAGGATTAATGTTCATCTCTCAGGTAAGCTTCAAATGGAGCTCTTTGATGGCAGGTTCTACCCACATTTATTCCTCTCTCCCATGACTTGTTGCTTAGTTAAACTCTCACTTCCACATGCACTGACTTTAGCCAGAGTGGGTTGTGCCCACCTTCTTAGCCAGCCTGGCCTATTGAAAGGCTCGCATGCCTGTTCATTGATTCATCTAGCCACTCATTTAACAAATACTTGTCAGTGCCTATTGTAGTAACTCATACTATTCCATGTAATCTCGTGGAGTTGTCATACATCTAATTATCTTTATGTTCTATATGGTTAAGAGTGGTCCACCCACCTCATACAATGACTGATGGAGGCAGGCTCAGAGACCCAAAGCCAAAGCTCACAAAGTCCTGACTGAAGGGAAGTATAGGAACCAGGGGGGTCAAGGACATGGGCAGAAAACCCACAAAAATGGCTAGCCAGGCTCATGGGAATTCATAGAGTCTGAACCAACAACCAGGGAGCCTGCATGAGATGGACCTAAGCCTTTTACATATATGTGACAGTTATGTAGTTTGGTTTATTTGTGGGACTCCTGTCAATGGGAACAGGCCTGTCCCTAGTGCTTTGGCTAGCTTTGACAATCTATTCCTCATGATGGATTGCCTGTCCAGCCTGAATATAGGGGAAGGTATGTGGTCTTACGGCCTCTTGATATGCCATACTTTGCTGAAGTCCATAGGAGGCCTGTCCTTATGAGCTAATACAGAGGAGGGGTGAATTGTTAAGAGGGTATGGGGAGGAGGGAGGAGGGAGGAGGGGGAGTGGAGGGGGAAAAAGCTGCGGTGAGAATATAAAATAAATAAATTAATAAAAAAACAGAGTGATTTATCCATATGGACTCATTTAGCATAATGGCAATATGAAAAATCATCCTGAGTATAAGCAGGTGTCAAGGTTGACAAAGACCATCAACTGAAGTTGTAAGCAGAAAAAAAATGGGACACTAAAGCTAAGGTATAGAAGAGTTTGTCTTTGAGTTGAAATAAGACTTCAGTTCACAATAAAATTAAAAACTTCAGAGAAGTATGGGCCATACATTTTCCATAGGAAATACTGGGTGGTGATCTGCCAGGTTTAGGCTACACTGGGTGGCCCAGCAGCAAATATAAAACAAAGATAAGAATCAGTGGCTAGGGCTCCTAAGAAACCTGTTGGGGCCAGGTTAAAATACATATGGATTGGAACCAGGCACAGAAAATTTGTCATCCAGGACTCACCTGCCATCAGCACGCAGAGGCGCTTCCCAGTAAAGGGAAGAAGCTGGATTGGGTGCTGAGTCTCGGCCCCAGGCTCCTGCCTTGTATGATAAACCCCTCCAATTGAGTTTCAGAACAAGGGGTTTGCTCACTTTCTGTAGCCTTCCATGAGTGCAGGAACCTACAGGGAAGAGCAGGCAAGATATGAGTTAGTTATAAAGTATATAATCCACAGAAAGCAGAGTACTAAGAATAATTAGCACATGTGTTTGAGAGCATGCTCATGCAAGTGTATACATAATCATATAGATAAACTGATTTTGCTTGAGTAGAGATGAATGCATGTGCCTGGGTATCAGGATTATATGGGTATTTCCATGAGAAGATACTGATCTTGGTATAATCAGGAAAGTGAAGACTTATTCCTTATCAAGGTTTTTCCTGGCCTCCAATTAGTCCTCAGACCACGATAGCAATCATGCATGTGGCCTAGTCAGTGAAGAAACTAAACCTTGGAAAATTGAGCTTGTGAACTCACCAGGAGCCAGAGGTGGACCAGGGTCACTGGAAGATTGTTCCTGTTCCTTCTCCCGCTCACACTCACTTAGTCGGCCCTCAAGAACACCCACTTCCTCTTGGAGAGCATGGAAGCTACGGTAGTCTGAGTCAGCCAGAAGCTTCAGGGTCAGACTGGCATTAGTGACCTGAAGGAAGGAGATCCCAGGAATGTGGACCACAGGGTTCCTCAAGTTCAACCCACATTGTCACTTTTCTAAGCTCAGAGTCTTGTTCAGAAAGAAAAGATTTTGGAAATACAATTCCTAACCAGGTAAGACAAGGCTTCAAGAGTCGGGGGTGGGAGGGGGGGCTCTCTTTAATCTATATCCGCACCTGGTTCCAGAGTTGGTGGAGGAGATCCATGTCCCCATTGACAGCTGCTTTGGCCTGAAGCTGGGCTGCCAACTCCTGCGCTCCTTCCAGCTCCAGGCGTAGCAGGTTGAAGGCTGGGTTGTCATACTGGAACAGAGTAGCATCAGGATTCCCAGACTCCAGCATGTTACTCAGTTCTAGAGTCTGGCTGTCTGGATCTTCAGTGGTATATGTATACTCCTTGGCCTGGTCACAAGAGGAAAGCTTTATAGTTCCTCTCAGTGTTAAGGAGTCTGACTCTTCTCATCCATTCATATCCACCGTATGTCTATCACATTTTTTAACAATAGTATTATCCTCCATTTCTTACTTTGAGGACTTTGGGGTCCTTGTTTTTCTGAAGGCACTTATACCATTCAGAGACCCCTTTAGAGCCACCCCTTAAGACTAGTGAGCCACTTAAAATATATATATATATATATATATATATATATTATGTATACAGTGTACTTAAGGGGATATCAGATCTCATCATAGATGACTGTGAGCCACGATGTGGTTGCTGGGAATAGAACTCAGGTCCTCCTGAAGAGCAGTCAATGCTCTAAACCTCTGAGCCATCTCTCCAGTCCCACCCCCCCACCCCCCTACCCTCGTTAAGACTGGTTAGATGAGTAAAAGAATAAATAATACCAGCTTCCAGTCTAGCCATATATCATTAATCTTCCCTGGGAGCTCAGGAAGTAAGACTTGCTAAACTATTAGCTAACCTGGACCACAGAGATAAAATTTATGTTTCCTTGCTCTTGTTTTAGGCTCAGTGCCAAGCTTTCCAGGTCAGCCCTTCCACAGAGCAATTCTATTTCAGTTCATTAACTCAAATCACTTCTCTGTTCCTCCACATTGATTATCCTGCCTTCAACTCTTTGATTAGACTATATATGTGTCTGTGTTTCCCCCTTGTTTTTTAATAGATAGATCTTCAACTACTATTCTATCTATTAATGTGAGAAGCTCATGTAAACATCTACAATTCATGCTTTATTGTTACTGCTATTGGAAACCATAGAATAGTACTGAACCTCCCTTTGATCCTAAAGATTGATCTCAAAGACAGGTAATCATTGCCATGGCCTTGTTCCTAAGCTGAAGCCAGAAAAGGTTGTGCTTACAAACCTACTGTCCCAACTCCAGCACAAAGCTCCAGCACTCACCTTGGACAGCTGTTGTTCATACTTGCTAATGAGATCCTGTAATGTGCTCTGTAGATGTTCCAGCTGCTGCACAAAGATGGAGTTGTTGGGCAGATGGACCACACACTGGAAAGTGCCACTCTCATCCATGGAGTTTAATGTACCTTTCACCAGCTGCAAAAGCAGAATCATAGGCACACTGAGGGCAGTGAAGCATACTGAGTCACCATGTGCTGTTTGCAAAAGTGAGGCAGGAAAAGAAGTCAGCCCTACTCTGAGGTGATAGAGAACACTTCGCATGTGGGGATCTTACTGGCTGCCTAGTGGTCCCACGGTTGGGAGTTTGAGTTACTTTCAATTTGATAGAATTGGAGTTTCATCCCCTTCTAGCTGCTATTATTTGACCACTCTCACCCTGTATCATGTACTGAATGCATGTAGCTACACTCCACATAGCTGATTGCCAAGAGTTCCTTTATCTGTGGGAGAAGCCAATGCTCTCTGGCCTTCAGAAAAGCACTGAGGCAGGAATAAGGAACTTCAGTTCTTGGCAAGGTCCCCACTCTTGGAATTTGGCAGATCTCCACAAATTCAACCTCTTCTGAAATAAGCAGGTAGAGAGAGTTCCTAATCATCAAGAGAAGCAGCAGAAGAAATCCATGTCTGGATCCAGACCTAACACTCACAGGAATATAACATGAGGTGAATGGTGATCCATGAATTGCAGCTGCAAAATCACAAGCTTCTGAGAGTAAAAGAATCTTATAATATCATGCAGTTAATAATTGACAAGGCAGAGAGCTTCTCCAAAGCTTGACGTTTATTCCAGATCTTGTGCTCTTACATCAAAGGCAGCTACATAGTTCTAAACTGCAATGGGTCAGCATAAGCTGAGAAAGTGACAACAGGAGGGAGCACCCTTGCCTCAGTGAACTAGCGCAAGAATACAATGGCTCTAAGGCTAGAGGGTTGTAAGTGGAATTCTTCTTATCCTTGCATAACATGACTTGCTCATGTGCAGTTCAAATCCACTGATTCTAGAGCTATATTTCCTGGTTCGTTTTTTTCTCAATATTGCATATGTAATCTTTGAATTCTGGTACCTTCACGTGGATAGTGATAGAAACTATGGCATTTACCCTATTGTTTTACTTTAAGATAGATAAGTAGATAGATAGATAGATAGATAGATAGATAGATAGATAAGATACACAGAGCTCTTCAGATAGTGCCTGCCTGCTTTGAGTCACTTAGATGTGTTATTATAATTCATTAATTCTACCTCCATTTTGTTTGGAAGCTGAATAAGCCAACACTACATTGAAAAACTCCTGACTAAACTTTAGACTATGCCTGTGGTACTAATTGGAGTTTACAAATGGTTCTTCCTCCATCCCCCCACCCTATATCTTTTTGAACTCTGATACCCATAGTTTACTCTGGCTATGTATGTCCTCAGCCTGAATAGTGGTTTAGATTCAGACAGAAACTAAAATAAAGCCACTTACTTATTCTATAATGCCCTGGGTTGCCAACCTTATCACCAACATCTTTATGCACTGTGTTGGTAGAAAACAAGGATTTGTAACAGCAGGATGTACTGCCCAGAGTGTCTCTCTGTCTCTCTGTCTCTGTCTCTCTCTCCCCTTTCATCCCATGCCCATACTCATACTATCCAAGGTACAATCAGCAAATTGATGTTCTCTTCTTCATCTCTCCTCCAGTTTTCTCTCTCTCCACTCTTGCCAGGGAACTAATAATTCTTGAACAAAATGAGAACAGAAAAAGAGACCAGCCCAAACACAGAACTAACGCTCTTAACCCTTTGCCTGTACCTGAGGCTGTCCTGGGAGCACCAGGGGCAGCAGCAGTAGAAAGGAGGCCAAAAGAGCTGGTTCAGACAGCATCTTGGCCCAACTGTAGGTATTGGGTAAGGGAGGCTCCCCAGAGCTTTTATCTCCATTGCAAATGAATAGTCTCAGTAGGAGGGACCGAGATTTCAAAATCAAAAGAGCCAAGATATGTGGAGAGTCTTGAAGGGTGGGAAAGGGGGTCATAAAAAACTGGCAACTTAAACATGGGTGGAAATGGGTTTTCTCTAAGAAAACAGGGTTGTCTTCATCCATCCCAAACAGAGATCTGTCCCCGCCCTGCCAGGCCCTCCTACACAAATAGATTAAAGCAAACCTGAGACATCTAGAGGGGCCTTGAGATGGTCCCCATTCAAAGGGGATTATGGTCTTTTCCTCAACTTTCTGGGGCTGGGGGGAAGGAAGGCTCTAGAAGGAAATGCAATCTAACCTGTTCAATATAAGGACAGAAACCATTTACCTAACCACTTAATCATGTCCCTTGGATGGAGGCCAAAGTGTGCCCCTGGGAAGACTGCTTAAACAAGACTGAACAATACAAACCCTCCCTCATCCTTAGCCAACTGCCCCCTCTGCTGTCCTGGATACTTACCTTCCAGGTGCTCTCCTAATCTACCCACTCCTCCAGCTCTCTAGCCACTCAAGCAGATATTCCTATAGAGAAGGAAAAGCTCAAGGCTCTAACTTTTGGCTACCCTAGATCTCTGTCTTCCTCTCAGTCATCTTACTTCAGTACTAACTTCTCAAGCAATGTGGAGTCTCCCATTGCCATGTGCCTGGGAAATGCAATATTGCCCAGGCAGGTTCCCATAAATGGCAGGCATATCATTCCCTTTCTGCTGAGAAGGTTGGTATCTATAACTACCAGTAAGTCTACAGCTGCTCCTTCCTTCTCATAGTACCCCTAAATCCAGATGTAGCCACTTAGCACCGAGGCCCTGTGAGAACTCATTCATCTTTAAGAGTCTATCTGTCCTGAACACATGATTTTAACAAGGCATGTGAAGTCTCCGTTTCCTATGCTAGAAAGACTTCAAGAGCTGAGGTACATATAACTGTGGTGGGTTAGATTACAATTTGGGAACATAATGTCTGTAAGGTTATATTTTATCTTGGTTCACAGATTCTCAGTATCTGGCTCCCTATTCAAAACCAGAGATTCATTCTCTATCAAGTCCCATATCCTGACCTTTTCATCCAGAAATCACAGACATTTAGAAGACAATCTCTGGTTATCTTGGGAGTTGGTTCTAAAACCAAAAGTGCACATGATATGAAAGTATCTGGAGGTACTAGAGAGATGGCCCAGGGGTTAAGAGTGCTGGCTGCTCCTCTTCCAGAGTATCTGGGTTCAATTCCCAGCACCGACCTAGCAGCTCAACTGTCTATAACTCCTGTTCCACGGGATCTGACACCTTTGCACCAATTCACATAAAATAAAGTTAAATAAATTATATATAAAAAGAAAACGTCTGGAATCAGGGTCCAAGTGGGTGTCACTACATCTATGTTTTATGGAAGAACAGACGAAAGGAAGGCTGAGAAGGAGGATAGCCAGGGCAAGCAGCATGACACATGAGCTGTAGGATTCCCCACATCTTAGCAATTATATCTACCAAACAACACAGGGTGAAAAAAGAAGGAACTCCCTAGAATCTGATCAGAAATAGGAAAGAGACAGCACCAATACTGTCCCCTCCCCAGAAAAGAGCACTAGGCTTTGCCCAGCTGAGTGCCACTGGCATTTCTCAGGAGCCAGAGACAGAGACTTGAGGTATTAACCACACAGATCAGAAACCAAGTTCCAAAGCTCTGTTCCTTTTCCCACACTATACTATTGCTCCAGATCCTCCTGTCTTCATCTCTACAGCAGACATGGAATTCTTGCTTAGTACCAGATACCTTACCAAGGTCCCACAGAGGGAGCTGCATTAGACCAATCTAACTCTGTGAACACTGATGGAAAAAGATTGCAGTCTTGTAAATATGTCCTGGGCCTCCTTGTGTGTCACCAGAGGGCCCAAATGCTTCCATATTTTTGTAACTTGTCACTGGAAGTCAAAACAAAGCTGTAAGGAGCAGACTATGCATGTGGAGCTGGGTAGAAAGAGGTCAGTTTGGTGTATTCTGCATGCCTACACGTCTGGGATAGGTAGTGTGGTCATAGCGCCACCTGGTGGCAGATGAAGCCAGCACTTGGGTTCACACTGATAAAGCATGTGGTGTGGCCTGACTGTTGGCACCCACCTGCCTCACTCTTTGAAGCAAATGCCTAAGCCTCTGAGTGATCTGCTTTGTACGTACTCCATAGACCACAGGATTAAGTGCTGGAGGAACTACCACATAGAGATTAGCCAATAAAATATGGATGTGGCTGGGAACTGTGTGGCGGCCGAAACGATGAGCCAGGAAGGAAAAGAGAGCAGGGGTATAAAAGAGAACAATGACACCTGCATGGGCCCCACATGTACCCAAGGTCTTGTAACGGGCACCTGGGGATGGCAGGCGGCAGACAGCACGGAGTATGAGGGCGTAGGAAGCACCTATGAGCCCCAAGTCCAGGGCTGGAGAGAGCAGTGTGGTAGCCAGTCCATACCAGATATTAGGACGTGTGTCACCACATGCCAGGCGAGCAACACCCATATGCTCGCAATATGTGTGAGGCAAGGCTCGATGCCCACAGTAAGGGAGTCTCTGGAGAAGGACCACAGGAGGTGCCATGACACAGGCACCACGTGTCACGGATGCTACAGCCACTATACCTACCACACGCTGGCTCAGCAAAGCCCCATAGCGCAGAGGCTGGCAGATGGCCACGTAGCGGTCCACTGCCATAGCCAGCAGTACTGAGGACTCAGCAATGAAGGCCACATGAGCCACAAAGAGCTGAGCTAGACAGCCGCCAAAAGAGATTTCATCTGACAAGCCCCAGAGCACAGCTAGAGCTTTAGGCACTGTAGATGTGGCCAGAATCAAGTCAGCAGCTGCCAGAAGCCCCAGAAGCTGATACATGGGAGCCCGGAGGGTTTTGTCAATTGCCACCAGCCCCAGGAGAAGTATATTCCCTACCAAAGATGCCAGGTACAGCAGACACACAGGCACAGAGAGCCAGGCGTGCAGGCCCTTCAGTCCCGGCACACCCAGCAGGACAAAGGGTCCAGGCCCAGAGAGTGTCTGATTGAGGCTGAGCAGTGCAGGACCCAGCTCCATCTTTTGCTTCTACCCGGCTCTGTCCCTGCAGGGCATAAAGGAAGCCTGTGAGTGGCAATGGAAATACTACAGAGACTTTGGTGAGGTTATGGTTAGGGAAGGGAGAGATGGGGAAAGCTGAGGCAGATCACTATGCCGTGGACTGCTATGCTGAACAATGGATTTGTAGACAGCATTGTGGGTTTGTTAGCATTTCCATATGATCAATCAAAGGATTTGGCATCTAATCGATTAACAGACACACAGTCACATAGCTGATAAACAGAAGAGTTAGGGTTTGAGTCAAATCTCACCTGCCTAAACACCATGCACGTTTGAGTGTCCCCTAGTCTCTGAATGGAATGTTCCTTCATCGGTCCACGACTGTGGGGAAAACATTCTTATTAAGTAGCAGACTGTATCTTCCTTTCACCTCAGGGAAAAGCACATCAGAAAGGTCAGGATGAAGGAGACATGATGTGTCTCTTCCAATCCATTCGCTAACAAATGCTAAGGTGAAGCTCCTGGCCCATGATCCTTTTCCCAGAGTATAAGTTCATATCCACTCTCCGGAATGTTCCATCCCTCCCACTCTGTGCAGGATGTTTTCCAGTTGCCCATGGCATCTCCCCCTCTGCTTGACAACTGCTCTTAAGCACCTGATTTTGTACAATGTAATTCTTTCTTTGATCAGTATTAACATCTGAGATTCCTCAAATCTGACTTTGTGGTTCTTGTTTCCTCTCTCCTTTGTCCAGGGGAAGACATTGCAGAGTCTATGGGATCAGTTTTGGGAAATTTGGTGCCCACTAAGAATAAAGATCATCAGGGCTGGGGCAGCAGTAGAAGGGGCAGAGGCTGGGTGTCTCCATAACAGTGGATTGGATGGGCAAATTAAGAAGGTGGTGCTGATGGGCTGGGAGAAATGGCTCAGAGGTTAAGAGTACTGACTGTTCTTTTGGAAGACCTGAGTTCAAGTCCCAGCATCCACATGGCAGCTAACAACTGTCTGTAATTCCAAGATCTGACACCTGTACACAGTTATACATGCAGGCAAAACACTGATTCACATAAAATAAAAATAAAATATTAATAAAAGGGAGGTGGTGATAGAAAGAGGGGTGTGTGTGTGTGTGTGTGTGTGTGTGTGTGTGTGTGTGTGTGTGTGTGTATGTGTGTGTTGGGGGGTTGATCTCTTACATAGCCCAGGCTAGCTGCCTACTGGCCACCTGCCTCTGCCTCCAGAATGAGGATAAATCTGAGTCAGGAATGATAATACAAACAAAGCACTTTGGAAGCTAAGGCAGGAAGACCAAGTTGTAAGTCACCACAGGCTAACTCAGACATCAACACCAACATACCATGCACACACACCACCACACCACAGCACACAAAACAGCCTGGAGGAAAGAATTACAGAATAGGATTCTTTGTGTGCTACCTGAAGACCACAATTTTATCATTCAGTTTCCTGAAAGGTGCAGTCTGGAAGTCTAAGCTGTTCTGTTAGACTGCTAACCTGTAGTCTGAAGAACCTGGGGCTAGGAGAGCAGAGAACAGTTTAGTAGAGTTGTCAAGTTCATCAAAGCTACTTCCAGGGTCTTCACTCACCCACATAGCTTCATACTGAGCAGAGATCAAAACCCACACTGGACATTCCCACATGGGAGTCACTGACTAAGAACCAGGGCTTCCTTCTGGAAGGTGGATTTGTTGTTTTTGCTCTGTCATGGGGCCTAGCCCTCTCCCCTTACCATAGGGCCCCATAGATTCTTCTCGATGCTGAGGACATCCTGCTTGAGCTCCCTTACATAGAGCAGGCTACTAAGAACATAATCCATCACTCCCTTGGCAGCTGGGAATGCCTGTCCCCAAACCACAGGGTAAGCACAACCTGTACCAGACAAGGGCCCCTTAACGAAGTCCTGTGCTCAGGGCACACATCCTGTTGGCCCCTTTCCAAGGACGACTGCTTTAGACTCTTCATAACCACAGCATATACTTCTCCTGTCATTTCCCCTTTACATACCAAATGAAAATGAAGAGACAGAAGCGGCGGACCTCCTCATATGCTCCAACTCAGTGGTTCTTAACCTTCCTGATGCTGTGACCCTTTACTACCGTTCCTCATGTTCTCATGGCTCTCCAATCACAAATTATTTTCAATGCTACTTCATAACTGTAATTTTGCTACTGTTGTGAATCATAATGTAAATATCTGTGTTTTCTGATGGTCTTCGGTGACTCCTGTAAAAAGGTCATTTATAGGATGGTGACTCCCAGGTTTAGCAGAACTATTGTAGCCTTCCCTCTGCCCTATGCCTGATTCTCCTCAGGAAGCATTGACCCTTCTCATTTTCTTTCTTTTTTTTTTTTAAAAAAAAAGATATATTTATTTATTTATTTTATGTGAATTGATTTTTTGCCTTCATGTATACCTGTGTAAGGGTGTCAGATCTTGGTATTACAGACAGTTGTTAGCTGCCATGTGGATGCTGGGAATCAAACTCAGGTCCTCTGGAAGGACAGTCAGTGATCTTAACTGCTGAGCCATCTCTCCAGCCCTCCTCATTTTCTATCTGCTTGCTCTGTTTTCTTAATTCCTTGAGCCCTCACCCCACATAGGGACTTCAGCATCTCAGTACCATGCAGCAAGAGGCAATGCAGATGGAGAAAAGAAGCCATACTAACCTCCCTTAGCTCCCATGACTAGACTGGCTGTAGGCTGTGGCACAGAGTCCAACTACATCTCCATGGTAGGGACACTACTTCAGACCATCGCCATCTTGGTCTGCTTGCTGGGATAAGAAAATACCTATAGAGAAAGGCTACAGCCACAGAGAGCTGGAGCCACAAGATCTTCCAGGTCCAGTCCAATACTGTTCCTTCTTCCCCATTCCTAATTTTCATTTAGCTAGTGGAAGCTGCCTACACCACTGGCTTCCATTCTGATGGTCTGGCTGGCTTCTTCACTTTCTAGAAGGTGTCTCTGGTCTGACTCACATGTGCTAGTCTTTACAGCCCTGGAAACAGGGATGTTTCACGAACCAGCTGGGAACCAAGGTTTGTCCGTACCATTCTGCTGCCTCCAGAGGCCATGAGGTCATCACCACGTCTGTTTTTTTCTGATGATCATCTTTGGGGTGACCTTGGGTCCTTGGAGCTCCTCCTCTGCAGGTGTCTCACAAACCAGCTCTTGCCTGAGAAGCTTTAAGGACAAGGGCAGCCCTTCTTAGCAGAGCAGAGCACCAGACACATATGAAGTCCAGCCAGAAGTGTGGAAGGCAGGGTGGAAAGGTTCAAGAAATAAACTACAACACTCTGTTCAGTCTGTTTTTCTTACGATTTGAGGAAAATCAGTGAAGTTGGAACTATGGTTTGATCCAATTGTGGGTCCTCACCTGATCTTGGAAGAAGCAGGGATGCAAATATGACACCAAATTACATTTTTCTTGTTCCTGTTTGTCCTCATTTCAGCACAATGACAAAAATTCAGAACAGGCGCTGAAGCCAGTTTATTTAGATGCAGGTCCAACTTCTGCGCACAAAAGCTGTGACTTTACACAAGGTCCTCGGCTCCTCTCTGTCTCCATTTTCTCATTTTTAAAATGATGATAATCGTAAATGCATCTACTCGCATGAGACTTTGTAAGAAATGAGACATGTACATGATATGTAAAGAGAAAGTGTTACAGATCTAAAGAACTGACAACATACCTCAATGATAAAGTGCTCATCAGCATGTCTGAAACCCTAGGTTCAAGAACCTGAAGTAAAAGAAAGCTAACAAACCATAAACCAAAAATTACATAATGATTTCAGGTTCAATAGTGTTTCCAATATAGTGAATACTCAGCACACAGGAAACGTTATTCTTGCACTCGACACCTTCATTACTCATCAAATCTTGTACTCTTAGTATGCAAATATGATAGCCTTTTGGTATGCCTTAAATTACAAAATACAAAACGTGAGTTAGAGACTGAAACAAAAAAATGTGAGCAGCCAAATGGGTCTAAACTTATTTGTTCAATTGATCAAAGAAAGAATAAAATGTTTTTATTAGATCAAAAAAGGACTTCCTTTGGCAATAGAACCTGTTGGGATTTAGTCTGGTTATAAGACCATTGCTAAACAAAATGAGATGCGTGCCTCCTTGTCTTACCATTTTGACATAAAACAGTGAGACAGAGGAAGAATGATAATGCTTTGTGCCAGATTCTCAAAGGTGAGGGCACAGTGGATCTTTGTATAGCAGGAAGCTAAGCACAGAGTGTCAAGGGGCACGTACAGGGCAATGTAGAAATGGAAGCTTACTCAACCTGCTCTCCTTTGGGTCTGGGAAAACAAACTAAAGTCTCAGCAACCCATTTCATTAATTATGACCTTCAGCGTTGAGCTCAGTATGGAAAAGATCCAAGGAGGAATTATAAGGGAGGCTTAGTTACAGGATCCTCAGATTGTCTGTGGTCTGAATGATGTTGGCTGATGAACTGCTACAGCTCATGGGACTTTGATTCCTCACCTCTATGCTCTGGAAGCTGGATGAAAGATGAGGAAAAAGGTATCTTGTCTCTATCCACTAATTTCTGCCTCAGATCATGGTTCTTGACCTCATTCAGCTGATGGAGTTCCCAGAATCTCACAAACGCCCAAGATGTTTCTATGGCAAGCTGAGATAAAGCAGGTGCAAATGAATAGGATTTATGGGCTTCTCCTGTGAGATCCTCAGGAGTGATGACCACTGAGCCTCTGTGGGCCTCAGGTCTCAGCTGTGCAGTGTTGGTGAGGAATTAGCAGAGATTCGAAGCTATCTCTGTGGACTTTCTTGGGCTCCAGGTTTACATGTTTGCATACTCAGAACCTAAGGAGAAAAAGAAACTAAACCATGAGGTCCCTAAAGATCTGTTGCATGTGAGAGCAGCAAAACCAGATAGACATTCTCTTTGGTCCACACTAATGGTAAAGTCACTTGTCATCGGGGAGTTACTACTATTCTTAGAGACTGCCCCCATCCCATATGCTCTGTAAAGAGACTAAGTATTTTGATGCAAACATCCTCGATATTGTTCTTCCAGACTGAACTTCCAAATAAAACTTCCCTACTATTCAGCCTTGAATATTCCTAACTCTTCCAAGCTTAATGTTTTCTTGGTGTGATGAAAATTGTACATCTCCTCTGCAAAGCGGCTGTGCTTACTCTGGTACAAACAACACATGCTATAAATACCTTTAACTCACCTGAATTGGTACAGCACCCAAAGTTTGTGTAATTTGGCAAGAGGAGATTAAAAGCAAATTGCCTATCTTAGGTACATGGAGAGGCTCTTACATGCCAATAATAGACGTTATTGTTCATGACACTTCATTTTCCTTAAACATGGCACAGTTTCCCATTTTCAAGGACTAATGGCTTTCACTGTCACCTCAGAAATCCAAATTCATACTTTGGTTTTAGTTCCCAGTCATAATGAAATTTTGTGCATTCACTTAAAGATCAGATGACAAGAATAACCAATAGAAGTCTATCGTTCAAGAATTCACACACAAAGAAATACAGAGATTAGACAATTTATGCATAAGAAAATAACCTGCTGGGTTTTCTATAGTTATTATCTGTCAGTACAAAACAGAACATCGATTTCCATCCACGACTGGATGGTGGGACAGAAAGTTTGTAACCTGCCATACCATGGCATGAATAGGACTGTAAACCTGAACTTACAAGAAGAAAAATTGAGCCTTTTTCTCCTTGAATAACCAGTAAAGAGGAAGGTGTTTTAAAAAGTATAACCTCAGTCTTCCACTTGACGGATCAGAAATGAAAGCAGCAATGTCAATGGTATGGACCCTGACAAAGTGTCTAATATAATCTGCAAATCCATACACTTGCCTTTAGTACTAACCCTAGGAGGCCAGAAATTCAACATTCCCAGGGAAGCTGATGGCTTCTAGGAGCTAGGGAGTGAGTCTTCCTTAACAGTGTGGCCTCTAGTAGATCCATTCTGCAGCGGATCCAGTGCATGGCCGCATACCCAAGAGAATAGGGGCAGCACAAACTGGATTTGATGGGCTTAAAAAGAAAAAAGAACTCAAACTGGGTTTGGATGAATAGAAAAGGTGGGCTGACATAGAGGGAGCTGGGGAGGCGATTAATATGATCAAAACACATTGTATGAAATTGTCGAGTAAAAAAGTAATTAACTAGTTAATTAATTTTTAAAAAACTAAAATCACATATAAAAGGTCAAGGCTCATGTAAGGTTACTGAGAGGCCACTGAAATGTAGAAGTGTATGTTCTCTTGAGAAGGAATATAGGAAAGTAATAGCAGCCATCTGGGCTGAGACAGAATGGGTGGGGAACACAAGACAGACAGTACATACACAGTGGTTCCTTCTCTCTATTGTTCTGCTTTGTAACTCCATTAGTCTTTTACGGAAGCCATTCGTGCGTGTCAATGAATAATCTTGGGTTTTAGTTCCTACCAACATGAATAGACTATGTACTTTCAAGTTATCTTAACTCAGAATATATTTATTTATTGAATCCTCAGAAGGCTTTTAAAATATCAGCTCTTAGCTAATCCGTGTTCTCAGCAGGATGGAACTTACCAGAAAAAAATTGCCAGAAAATATTCTGATGCCTGAGAGTACCTAGCAGCTTAGCACAGGAAACAGCATCTTTGAAGAGTATGGTGGGCCTTGGTTTTTGATGACTAGACTTCTAACAAGACACAGAGTGTTTGGTGTGTGTGTTGGGGGGAAAGGGGGAAACCAGAGGCCCGAGTGGCAAGAGGCAGCATACAGGGAGATATGATTTTGAAACCAAGGTCTATAGAACTGGACATTAAAAAATAAGTTCTGGTGACTTCACGGTCATTAGACTGGGTTGTGAAAACACCAATTTGTATACTTCAGAATTTTTTTTCCAGAATTTTTTTTTAAAGATAGGTGCAAAAATATTCCTGCTTCAAGTAACTAAATGAGAGATAAATCTGTGAATTACATTGATTTAAACATTTCAAGATATATGTATGTACAGCAATATACATTATACCCTACACCTGATTATTTCTTTTTTTTTTTTAAATCTACCAAAAAGTATTAATGCAAGACACATGGCACATATTATTTAAAAGAAAACATAGTAACTATACCATTTAAATTTTTAAAAGACAACTACAGTTAACAACACTAATAAAGGGCTGGAGAGATAGCTCAGAGGTTAAGAGCACTGAATGTTCTTCCAGAGGACCTGGGTTCAATTCCCAGCATCCACATGGTGGCTCATAAGCCTCTATGATGATATCTGGTACGCTCTTCTGTATACTGTATACATAATAAATAAATAAATCTTTTTAAAAAAAATAATAAAAACGGGCTGGAGAGATGGCTCAACGGTTAAGAGCACTGTCTGCTCTTCCAGAGGACCTGGGTTCGATTCCCAGCACCCACATGGCAGCTAGCAACTGTCTGTAGTTCCAGTTCCAGGCAAACACCAAGGCAAACAAATAGATAAATAAAGTTTAAAAATAATAATAATAATAATAATAATAAAAACAAGTCCTTCAACTCCTAAATATTTTTTCCATATCCTTAATCTGTTTTCATGATTCTGAGATCAGTGGAATGTCACCAAGATTTTATGCCAGGTCAGTACTAATGATCTTCTTGTTGCTAACCTTAAAATGCCACTTCAAGGTACAGGTCCCACTCTTCAGATAATGAGATTTGTGTATTGTAGGCTCACAGATCCTGCTCCAGCTTGGCCAGAGTCTGTTCTCAGATTGTTGTTGGGGAGGGCAGAGTCTGTCTCTGCATTTTGTTCTCTTTTGTTGTCTTTGAATGGTATTAAACTATTGACTCAATTCCTTTAGTACCCCCTCTTTCTCAATTAGTATACAAAACAAGAGGGGTCTCATGGTGACATTTCCATACATACTTTCTGTTGATCTCCCTCTCTCCATTCTCCTGTCCTCCTGCCCTTTCTCCTTCTCCCCATGGTGCTAATCTTCTCCTTTTACATGACAAATATTCTATTACTCCCTCTACCTCCAGCTCTTCCCCCACTTATGACCTTTTTTTCCAAAGTGGCAGTGGAATCTAGATGTGGTGAGGGAAAAAAAAGAGGTACTTTTTGGAGGAAATGAGGAACTAGGCAGAGGAAAGAACATAACAGGAACTAAAGCAATATGTGTAAAATTAAAATCATTCTGGTAAGCCAGGTGTAGTGATTCAGATCTGAAGTCCGCAGAAAATTATCTCCAACTGGATGCGACCTAGTACTCTACTAGTGAGTCCCAGGCCAGCTTGTAAAGACTATCTCAGGTCAACACAAAATCCTAAGGTAACTGTCTGGGAAAAGGGAGGAGCAGAGGCAGTATCTTCAGGGAGAGAAATGAGCCAGATTCTCTCCTCCATGATAAAGTGTCAACAGAGAAAGTCAAAACTGAACATATGACCCAAAGAAATATAAATACATCATGTAGAGCCTAGGTATGTAACTACCAGGATAGACAACACACTGTAGCAGAGGCTAGGGAGGTGGAAATGGGCTGGGAAGGTGAGAGGGCTGCTTTCATAGCAAGCCTTGTAGAAGTTATCCATATGTAACCTAGACATTTAAGACATAATTAATTCAAAATTAACATAAGAAAAGACCTCTTTTCTCATGGTCCCCCTGTCTTACACACACACACACACACACACACACACACACACACATTTATTTAAAATATGGGGGATCCATATAATAGAAATGCAATGTGTGTCTTTCTGAATCTGGGCAATTATGTTTAATATGATAATTTCCAGTTCCACTTGTCTACAAATTTTTGTTTTGTTTGTTTTTCTTTTTGACTGACTAAAACTCCATTGCTTAGGTATCATAGGTTCTTTTTAGATAACTTTTTTTTTCAGATTACAATATAATTAAATCATTTTCCTTTCCTCTCTGCAACCCCCACAGCATGGTACAATTCATAATTGGTATTTATCTATGCTTATTTCAACACTTAGTTATATGAATAGAGAAGCAATAAACATGGATTGCAACTATCTCTGTGGTAAAACTTGGCAGGTTTTTAAGTCTCAGAGTATTGAATGTGCAGAGAAATCCTGAATTCCTCTGATTGGCATGAATAAATTTTCACTTTAGTGTCTAAAATGATAGGCTTGAAGTTCATGCATTGTGAGAATTTCAGCCCCTAATTCCAACCTATTTTCAAGGGTTTTAGTCTCCTGAAAAGATCTCTACAGCTTACATTCTAAATGAACCTTGGAACCCAGAAGCTGTTTTCTCACAGTATCAAGCTAGCACTCCTGGCATTGGTATACATACTAATTTTCTCATCTCTGTAGCACTGCTGACCCAGTTATTTATGTTGGGCTAGTGGGTTTTGTAGAATTATAGCAGACATACTTAAAAGCAATTATTTAGAAACTGTAGAAAGCATCTACAGTTCTTGCCTTAAATAGAATTGTCTTGTTTTTGCCACACTGTTTCATTCTTGATAAAAAGCATGTGCACAGTGAAATTCTTCTGCCTGTTCAGCTAATCAATAGATCAAACTTCTGTGTTCTTGGCAGAAAATAAAAGAATGACCTTATCTCTGATCTGCTTGATTTTCACTCCATAGACAATAGGGTTCACGGCTGGTGGAATAACAATGTACAGATTGGCAAACATAATATGGAATGTGAGGGAGACATTGTGTGCAAAGCGATGAGCAAGAATGGAGAAAAAGGCAGGTGTGTAAAATATAAGGATGACACAGACATGGGAACCACAGGTGCCCAAGGCCTTCTGCCGTGCGTCTCTGGAGGGGAGGCGAAAAACAGCACATAGAATAAAGGTGTAGGAGATGCCAATGAGGACCACATCTGAGATGACTGTCATGATGGGAACACAAAATCCATACCAGATGTTGATGGAAATATCTGCACATGCCAACCGGGCAACACTTATGTGCTCGCAGGATGTGTGAGGTATGATGTGTGTCCTACAGAAAGGTAAACGTGTCAACAAGAATACAACTGGCAAGATGACAGAGAAACTTCTAAAGGAAATGCCCACAACAATCTTCATAACAGTCTTGGGAGTCAAGATGGAAGCATATCTCAAGGGCAAGCAGATGGCTACATAACGGTCAAATGCCATGACCATTAGAATAGCTGAGTCGAGGACAAAGCTATAGTGGAGGACGAACATTTGTGTCAGACATCCTGGGAATGTGATTTCTCGAGCCCCCATCCAAAAGATACTCAGTGTTTTAGGCACACCAGCTGTGGAGAAGATGAGATCAGTCATTGCCAACATGGACAGAAAAAAAAACATGGGTTCATGAAGGCTCCGGTCCACTGTGATGAGGTAGAGAAGTACAGAGTTTCCCATCACAGCTGTAATGTAGATCACACAGAAAGGAATGCCAATCCACACATGGAACTGCTCCAATCCTGGGATCCCCACCAAAAGGAAGGTCCCTGGGTTGTAACTGCTCACATTAAAGGTAGTCATGGCAGAGCAGGTTGGCTCCTAGCCTTGGTCCTAAGAACAGAGGATGATAACAACAGTCAACATAACTTGAGTCACTCACTCCAAGCCAAGTATCATTATGACCCCTAAAGTAACTTCCCATCCAATATGACACTTTGAAGTGACAAAGAATTGGCAATGATGACAGCAATGTGCATGCCTCAGGTCATCCCAGACACAAAATGGTTATTCCATCTAAGGAAAAAAAATAATTTTTCATTCTTCTCAGCTACCTTCTAAATGGCATATGCTTTCTAGGGGGCTTTCCAGATTATCTGCACTCTATATTATACACTGTCTTCTGATGTAGATCACCAGATTATGAGACATACTTTCCATAAGTTAGCAGGTTACATACAGACTTTATGGACATATTAGGTTAATTCTTGGCCTGGTCCCTCTGTCATTCTAGAATATCTATCTACGTCTCAAGACAAACAACTATTTGCTTCTCAACTACCAAAAGACTAAGGGCTCTTAGATTTCTGAGGACAACATCTTATATGCTAGCTAGTAACCTGATTCACATCAGTAAATACTTGTTGAGTTCCAACATGATACTAGGTCACATATGTAACTAAAATTTAAATTAAAAAGGCTTTGGCTTCTACTCAAGGTCCTTTACTTAAAAGTAACAGGAAGGAAAGAGATTTAGTTTCCACCACACTGTACACTATACTAGAGCTTAGTAACACTCTAAGTTAAGATTTTTTGTTCAAAACAAAGATTTCGCCATCCAAAAGGACATGAGATATAGCAGCAGTTTTCAACATGTTGGTAGTAACCATTTTGGCAAATCTCTGTCTCCAAAAATATTTCCATTATTATTTATAACAGCAGCAAAATCACAGTAATGAAGTAGCTATGAACATAACTTAATGGTCGGGGGTCACCACACCATGAGGAACTGGAGCAAAGGGCGGCAGCACTGGAATGGCTGAGTTTCAGCCTGATCGGCATCTGCATTCTCTCTGCAAGTCCATCCTACATTGATCTACTTTTTTCTGCAGTTATGATAAAACAACCTGACCAAAGGGGATTATTCAGCTGACAAATCCAGGCTTTGAGAAGTCTCTCTCCCCAAATCCTGCTTTCAGTCAAACCAATTCAAAGAACCAGAACTCACCTAATCTTTGGAATCAGACCAAACAAAAAAAAAAAAGAAATATGCCTGACAGATACACAAAAAATCTACAAGAGGGGCAAAAATAACCAGTGGAGGAGGAGGGGACTTCCAAGAGGTTGCTTCCATGCTCTTTTATGTTATTTGGTCACTGTTCAATGTGGGAAAAAAAACAAACAGGCAGGGCCTAAGGGACAAAAACAATGTCTCCTCTCAGTCACAGAGGAAGAAGACAGAGGTGTTTCTATTAACCCTGCATATGCTACTGCTTCTAGGAACAGGCTGCATTTGTGTTTGTAATTCATTACACATGTTAGGATATGTAGGTAGAAGGAAGTCACATATGTAAGCCATTCTCTCAAACCTCCTCAGTTTGAGAACGTCAGATGATGTTCTGGGCCTCTCTGCCTGTAATAATAAAGACATTAGAATAAGTCTGGGCCAGTAGCTTATTTTACATTTGTTTGGAAAAATACAAAGAAAATCATATAAAAGAGGGAGGTGCTGAAGAGATGCCTCAGTGTTTAAGATCACTGACTGTTCTTCCAGGGAACCCAGGTTTGATCGTTATCACCCATATGAAAAATCACAATCATCTATAACTCCAGTTGTAGGGGATCTAACACCCTTCTCTGGCCTCTGCAGGCATGAGACATGCATGAGGTACACAGACATGCATGCAGGAAAAACACACATAAATTAAGTTAATAAATTTAAAACAAATAAATAAAAGATTGTCTGACTCCAACTTTTGTCTCTCTGTGTGCACCTCATGCTACAGGTAGACTGTGTATCTGACTGTGCCATTTCCTACCTGCAGTCTCTCTTTCCCTGCCATCTCAGAGTCCAGACATTGCCTTTCTCATCTTCCTTCAGTCACCTACATGCACCCAAACTGATGCTTCATTACAAATATTTCATTAATAAAAATCATACAACTATTAAAATACACATCTAGTAAGAAGGTAGTTAGGTCAGACTTTGATACCCTTAAAAATTCCTAAAAGCCCAAGTCTCAAATTTGCCTATTTATGGTTCATCCATGCATTTATTCATTATTCATTTTTATTGAAGAGGGTCTTTTTGTCCAATTCTAGTGTCCATATGAACTTCCCTAAGTTTAGTGAACCCAGTACCAATAGTTATGTTATATCTTAAAACATTCAATATTCAACAAGAACTGTAAAATCTGGAGTATAAAATTGCTAATTTGCGATTGTGTGACTTGATCTCCTTGTGAAACTCTTAACAGTGAGAGCAGGGGCTTTCTCTGACTCTGTTTCCTGCTCTTGAGACCCTTGCCTCCTACCATTGCTTCATCCAGCCTCAGTAGAAGAGGAGGTGCCTAGTATCACTGCAACTGGCTGGCTGATATTCACAGGAGGCCCACTCTTTTCTGAAGAGAAACAGAGAAGTAGATTCAGGGAGAGGAGGTGGAAATAGGGACTGGGAGGAGGAGAGGAGGAAGGGAGAACATTGGTCTAGATTTAAAAACAAAATAATAATAATAATAATTAATAAAAACTGCTAATTTGTTTTCCTTCAGTATTTTTTCCTGTGGGTGTGTTTTTTGTGCATTTATGTATTAGTGGTATACATGCATGTACATACATATTTACATGTGTGTGGATACATGCCTATGGAAACCCAAGGTTGATGTCAGGAATCATCTCTAATCTTCTGCTGTTGGTTGAGGCAGGGCCTATCAACCAAACACAGATATAGCTAGCATTGCTAGTTAGCTTTTTCTGGGGATCCTGTCTCCACCTTCTGAAGGTGGATTTGCAGGCAAACCACACACCCACCCAACATTTACAGTGAATGAGAGATCCAAAGCCTGCTCCTCACACTTGTACATCAAGCATCTTAATCACTGCGCCATCTCTCTGGGACATTTTAAACTTTAATTGAGTCTCCTTCTAGTGAGACACTACCACTTCTAGTGAGAATATTACCAATAATCAGATTTTAAAATGTATCTTTTCAGTATCCAATATCGTAAGATTAATTATTTAAATGTCATTCAAATACAGAGCAGTAAAAATACACTAAAGTGGCTGGAGAGATGGCTCAGCGGTTAAGAGCACCGTCTGCTCTTCCAGAGGACCCGGGTTCGATTCCCAGCACCCACATGGCAGCTAAAAATTGTCTGTAGTTCCAGTTCCAGGCAAACACCAAGGCAAATATATAAATAAATAATAAATAAATAAATAAAGTTAAAAAAAAGAAAAAATACACTAAAGCCAATTTTTCTTGTGTTATTATTTTGTATGAATAGCAAAGAAGGCTTAAGACTCAGACATTTTTCATTCTTCTATTTGACTTCTCTATGCTTTCATAAAATAGTCAATTTTTTTTTCTTTTACACCTGATTACATCAGGCCACATTGAAATGAGAGCCTAATTATGTCACTAGAACCCAGGTCCTGGGAAATCTTTTTTTTTTTTTTAAATAAACTTTATTTATTTTTTTGCCTTGGTGTCTTCCTGGAACTGGAACTACAGACAGTTGTCAGCTGCCATGTGGATGCTGGGAATCAAACTCAGGTCTATCCAGAAGAGCAGTCAGTGCTCTTAACCGCTGAACCATCTCTCCAGGTCGGTCCTGGGAAATCTTAAAGGTTTTCACTGAACTAAAAGAAGCATATGCTCCAATGTCCTAGTTTATTTATTTGTAATTCACATCTTCAAAATATGCAATCTGATTTTGCCACTAATTAAATAACATTAAGAAGCAATTATTTTTCACATCAATATAATTCTCTTAGCATGATCAAGGAGTGGCAACCTGATAGGCAGCTAGCCCTGCTCTTTCATTGTCTTGGAGTAGTTCACATGAAGTAAAATAACTTAAAATGGAAATCCCTACCGTTCAATTACCTGTATTATATTGAGCCCATTTGTTTAATTTGAAACTTTGTTACTGTTTTTGATGGCTAGGCACCTAAAGGACTAAAATGGTCATTTTTCTTGTGCCTGATTTAATCTTTCATGGCTTATAAATTATTTGAGCCAATTATTAGAGCTTAGCCATTTTGGCTTTTGTTGTTTTTAGTATATAGAAGTAAGTTCTTTTTGTTGTTGTTGTTAGTTTATTTATTTATTTATTTGCCTTGGTGTTTGCCTGGAACTGGAACTACAGATAGTTGTTAGCTGCCATGTGGGTGCTGGGAATCGAACCCGGGTCCTCTGGAAGAGCAGACGGTGCTCTTAACTGCTGAGCCATCTCTCTAGCCCCAGAAGAAGTAAGTTCTTTTAAAAGAACTTTTAGTCTCACCATCCTAGGGGAAAGTATCCTAATCTTTAATTTCTTAATATTTTTCTTTTCTATGTGCATGAGTGTTTTGCCTGAATATATGTACATGTACCTTGTATATGTCTGGTGTCCTCCCTAGAACTAAAATTATATGTGGTTGTGGGTTGTCATGTGGGTGCTGGGAATCCAACCCAGATCCTCTAGAAGAGAAGCCAGCACTCTAAACTGCTGAGTTATCACCAGGATATCTTTTCTTTCCAAAAACAACTAGCATTATCCTAATTTTGTCATAAGGAAAACATCTACAATACTGATTTACTAATCTCATTAAGATTTTCTACTCATTTATTTTATAAATGTTGTCTATGCACCTGGTGGATAACAAGACATATAACTGATGTTGTCTAGAAATAAATGATAGCATCCATATTAAAATTCTAGAAACGTGTTCCAGCAGCTAAAGATGCTTGCGCCCAAGTCATAAATCCTGAGTTTGATCCCAGAACCGACATGGTGGAAAAAGATGGTTAACTTCCTCACAAGCTGTCATCTGGCCTCCACTTGAAAGCTGTGGCATGGGTGTGCCCATATACACAAGCATACACACATAACACACACACACACACACAGGCACACACAAATAGACTAGTGTAATTTTTTTAAAATATTTTATGTGAATTGGTATTTTGCATGCATGTATAACTGTAAGAGTGTCAGATCTTGGAATTACAGACAGTTGTTAGCTGCCATACAGTTGCTGGGAATTGAACTCAGGTCCTCCCAGAAGAGCAGTCAATGCTCTTAACTGCTAAGCCATCTCTCCAGCCCAAGTGTAATTTTTTTTTTTAATCTAGAAACTACAGAACTAGCACTAATTCCTCGACCATTACTGTGACACAAGAGTACACAATAAGGTGTGTGTAAAAATAACTGTGATTCTTCAGACATGATTTAAGTGAAAATGGAATAGCAATAATTTTATTATTTTAATTAAGTTCTTCTTGGTTTTTTTCAAACAAAATTTTCCTGTGTAACAGCTTTGGCTATCCTGGAACTTGCTATGTAGACCAGGCTGACCTTGAACACACAGAGATCCTCCTGCTTCTGCCTCCCAAGTGCTGGGATTAAAGGCATGCACCACCACTCCCCAGCTTTAATGAAATCTTTATTATTTTGGCATAGCAAAAGAGAATTGCAAGATTCTTATTTAAGATAAGCTGTTTATTTTCTGGAGTAAAATAATTATCTTTTCTCTTGTAACCTCTGAGCTTTTCCTAAACTAAAACTAAAAAGGTTTCTGTAAGCTTCTGCATAAAGTAACTAGCAAAGCAAAACCCCAATTCTGAATAGGAAGAATAGTTCCATTTATCTTCTCTTGGCAGCCAGTGGTTGTAGGTTCAGTCTTTTACCTACTTTTTATAAACTAGGCTCCAGATCCATGACTTCAGTCATTTGTCACTAGGAGTATTGGGAAAGAGCAGAAGAATGGCTTTATCCCGTATCTGCTTGGTCTTCACTCCATAGACAATAGGGTTGAGCGCAGGTGGGATAATTACATACAGATTGGCAAACATAATGTGAAAAGTACGAGGGACATTGTGCCCAAAGCGATGAGCAAGAATGGAGAAGAATGCTGGTACATAGAACATGAGGATGACACAGACATGAGAACCACATGTGCCCAAGGCCTTCTGGCGAGCATCTTGGGACGGAAGACGAAAAAGAGCACATAGGATGAGAGTGTAGGAGATGGCTATAAGGACCACATCTATAATTACTGTCATGATAGGAACACAAAATCCATACCAGATGTTGATGGAGATATCTGCACATGCCAGCCGGGCAACACCTATGTGCTCACAGTAGGTATGAGCAATGGTACGTGTCCTGCAGAAGGGTAGGCGGTTCACAAGGAAAACACATGGGACAAAAACACAGAAACTTCGGAAAGAAATTCCTACAGCAATTTTGACAATAGTTTTGGGTGTGAGAATAGTGGTATATCTCAAGGGTGAGCAGATGGCCACATATCGGTCAAATGCCATGGCCAGCAAGATAGCTGAGTCCAAGACAAAGCTGTAATGCAAAAAGAATAACTGGGTCAGACAGCCAGGAAAACTGGTCTCCTGAGGACCAAACCAGAAAATGCTAAGGGTCTTGGGAACACAGGTAGTAGACAATATGAGGTCAGTCGTGGCCAGCATGGAAAGGAAGAAGAACATGGGGGAATGAAGACTGTTTTCCACTGCAATGAGGTAGAGAAGGATGCTGTTGCCCACGATGGCTACCAAATAGATAAAGCAAAAAGGGATGCTGATCCAGATATGGTACTGCTCAAGTCCAGGGATGCCTGAGAGGGTGAAGGGGCCACTGCTGTAGCTACTCACGTTGTGCATGACCATGGAGAGCTGAAGAATAGCCCCTCTATCTTAAAAGCAAATGTGTATGGTGAGCATCAGGAATTATGTGGTAATTTTTCCTCCACAACCTCTTTGGACCAGTCTTCTTCTTTCCTATATTTGAGAAAACAAATCAGATTACTATTAAGAGCAAAACTCACAGGCAGGAGAGATGGCTCCATGGTTAAAAGCACTGGCTGCTCTTCCAAAGGACCTGGGTTCAATTTGTGACACCCATTGTTGTGGGTGTGATGGCTCACAGCCATCTGCTAAGTCCAGTCCCAGGAAGATCTGACACCCTTTTCTGACTTCCTGGACACTAGGCACACACATATTGCACATATATACATTCAGGCAAAACACTCACACAAAAAATAATAAAATAAAGACATGTCCCCAAAAGAGAGCAATGCTCATGACTTTGAAAAAGCCATCAGACTCCTGGTGTTAATTCCCAAATTTCTCTAGAAATCAAATCAGAGAGAAATAACTTGTCCAGTTTATGAGCTACTGATCTTATTTAAATGACCAAGTTTTTCCTGAGTCTATATAATTCATTACTGTATGGGTGTGTTTAGAGAAAAGTACTTTAACTGTATGCAGGAATAGGAATACACTAAACATGTCTCACTACTAGGAGTATGAGGTAATTAATAATTGTGGATACCTACTATATTCCAATATCTCTTATGTATTATCTTATTTAGGAGCCACTCATTACAAAATGAATTTTATTTTTCAGTTGTGTTTTGTTTTGAGAAATTGGCCGAGGAAGAGCTCATCTATGGCAGAGCCAAGGTCATTTGATTCCATGCCCAGCACTCTTTCATGGTGCTATCCTTAACCAAGAGATGGCTGAGGGTGCTGTGAAATGCCGAGGACTCATAAGAGATATGAAGCTGTAGAAAGAACAAAAGAACAGCAGTTCACGGAACTGAGATTTGTTGGGATACCAGTTTGAGTGACTGGCCTCCAACCTTTGGGACATTCAGAATTTCATGCTCTTCAACAAGAATGCTTCATGCCTCCTTGTGGAGAACAAGAAATGAAGCTGGGCCTCCAGTCTACCCATTCAGGATGGAGAAAAATCTCCTGTACGAACTGAAGACGAAGATCCAACTTTATTTTTTAAAAATAATAGTGGGAGGACCTCTAGTGGGTGAAATACAGAATTTATTTACTCTAAATGCTGTGTCAAAGTAGAAGCAAAGAAATTGGTGAAGATTTGTTTTGAGAACTTCATCATTTAACAACATTTGAAAGACCTTAGCATGAAACCACTTTTGTAACTCTCCTAAAAGTCCTGTAGAAAGGTTGGAGACCTAACTCAGATTATATAGTGCTTGTCTAGACTATCAGAAATCATGGTTTTCGTACAACATTGCCTACATCCAGAGTGCCATCACGTGCCTGTAATCCAGCATTAAGAAGTTAAAGTCATGGGGGTAAATAGCAAATTTGAGGCCAGCCTGGGATATATGAGACCTTGTCTCAAAAAAGAAAAAAGAAAAAGAAAAAAAAGTATATTATACCATAATGTTACCCATATTTTACAGATGTAGGAACTAAATTAGAGAGAGATACGTTTTAAAGGCTACATGTGGTGGTATATTTTATATTTAATAGAATCAGCCTGGAATATCAAAGAACAGAATCACCCACAGCCAAGGCATGAGTCTCAGAGAGTAGTGACCCACACCTTTAATTCCTTTACTCAGGAGACAGAGATCTTTCTGTATTTCTGTGAGTTCAAAAGGTAAAAACAAAACAGTAGTAGCTCATACCTCTAATCCTAACTCTAGGATTCTAAAGCAGAGTTGAACCGGAAAGTGCAACAACTGAATGGAGAAGATTTTTAAGGCAGGCATAGGTAGATAGATATTCAGGCATTCTGTAGAAGCAACCAGCCAGGCAGAGGACTCTGGAGGATAGGTTTTACCCTGAGAAGTTGGCTGGGTGGGAACTGACCGTGGTCTGTTTCTGCTTTCTGATGTTCCAGGCTGATTTATTAAATATGAAATATATCACCAGAGCTACACAACAAGCAAACAATACATCTGAGAGTCAAATACCCAACATCAAATCTGCAAATCTTCTGAGTTCATAAGCAAAGCTTACAATGGAGCCATCAAGTTCTATGGAGAACAGAAAATACATGCTATCAGTGTTAGTTTTTATGCATGGGGATAGACACACACACACTCACTGCCTGGTGCCACACAAGAGTTTATTTTAGAGAGTTCTGGTACCTGGAGAAGGGCAGGAGAGAGGAGACAGAAAGACGGGGGGGGGGGGGGAGAAGGAAAGGAAAAAGGAAGGAGAGAGTGAGAAAGTAGAGTTGGCTGCCTCATGCTCTTTTCTTTTAAAGAGAAGGGGTGTGCTCTATATATGTTGGCTTTATCACATGGCTGTTACATGCCAGGAATTTTTATTTCACCTGGTACCATGCATGCCAGGAACACTTACACTCTGTACAGCAGCACAGAGTGAGTTACACACCATAAAGAGAGCACTAAAAAACACATCAACAATATGACACCAAGTGCATCACTTACAGCTACAGTCATGTATTGTTTGAACTTTCTGATTATAAAATCTTAATTCTCCATAAAGTTTTTTTTTAAAACAAAGACTAATCATATGTTGCTTACATGTGAAACACTTACACAAAATGACCCAGAAAGGATAAAATAAAAGAATAAGTAAGTGTATTTTAGACAAATTGAAGTAGAACAAAAGAAAGCCTAGTAACATGAAAATAAGGAAAAGTAAATTTGAGCATCAGTGGCAGATGGAATGGCAGGTAAAGGCACTTGCCTCCAAGTCCAATGGCCTCAGTTTGATCCATGAGACCCACATGGTGGAAGGAAAACCTAACTCTGAAAATTGTCCTCTGACCTCCACACTGCACACTAGAGTATACATCCACACATAGGCTCATCCGCACATGCGCATACACACACACACATACACACCATACTACATAATAAAACTACTTAAAAATATTTTAATTAAATTTTAGTACGTAATCATTAAACAGAGAAAATGGGACTGTACTGTTTAAAGAAACACTCCTTAATGAAAATGTAAGTCATGGAGTTGGAGAGATGGTTCAGTGGTTAAGAGCACTGGTTGTTCTTACAGAGAACCCAGATTCAATCCCCAGAACCCACCTGGTGTCTCACAACCATCTATGAGATCTGGTACCTTCTTCTGGCATGCACTCAGAACACTGTATCCATAATCAAATGTTTTAAAAAAGAAAATGCAAGTCATGTCACTTACAGGCATTTCCTAGAATTTAATTGTTTATTTATTGTGTGTGCGCAGGTCTGAGGGCAAGTTTATGGAGTCGGTTCTGTCCTTTGGCCTTTTAGGGATCCAACTAAGGTGGCAGGCTTGTTTATCCAGCACTTTTCCCCACTAAGCCATTTCACCAGCCTTTTTTGAATCTTTTTCACATAGTTATTTGAACTATCCCCCAGTGACACCCTATTCACGGAGCCACTTTTCCTGTTCTCTTATTATCCTCCAAGCACATCTTTCCAATTATTTGACATCTATTTATTGATTGCAGATGTCTGCACTCTTGTGACCCACTCACAACCCTTCCTTAAGGTATTTCTTCATCCTGTGACTGAAGTGTCATACTGTGACCCAACTTCAGAATTATTGTGTGAAGCAGTTTAACTGAAAACAGACCAGTCCATAAAGAGAAGTCGAAGCAAATGGCATGTGCTGTGCAAACACAGTGAGGTACATGTTCTGTCCATGCCATTCTTAATGAGGCCAGGCACATATGTCTCCCTCTATTTAAAGTACCTCTACCAGACCTTCTCCTACTTCCAGCCAAAGCTGTGTTCCACTCATCACTGCAGCTTCAGACAAGTCTACTCCATCCATTCTATACACATAAATGATACATCCCTGGACAGAGTGTTCAGATATCTCCACATTAGAAAAGTATATTTCTTCTTTTAAGAAATTCATAATAAATATATTACGTATTTAACATTTCTTTTCCAGCTTAGACTATAAGACAAAATCATGTCAATTTTGTTCATTTTTTATACTATTCTCAATACCTATACAACAATGGCACTCAAAAATATTTATAAACTGAATATCATTAATTAAACCAAATTAAATGAATATTCTCATAATCTAAGTGTCTCTGGCAATAAATTTTTATATGTTAAATCTGTACTACCCTATATGTAAAGCAAAATAAGCCTACACAAATTGGAAGACAGTATGTACTAAGCTACATACACATGCTAAAAGCATTTTTGTTAAAGATATACGTAAGATCATAATTGTCATTTTTACTGACACTTCCCAAGAGATGCATATCAACAACAAAAGACACTTTTAAGAGAGATTGCCTTTACCCATTTCTTTCACTTATGCCACTGGCCATGTCAGAGAGACTACAGTCAGCCATAGAGCTTATGGAGTACAGCCCAGTGGATAGGATTACTCTGGGTAAATCCTGGAGAGGCAAAGCCCTGGAAGGATTGTTTACAGAATGCCCCTTGTTTTTGCTGTACTTTAATCTGTTTGTTGTTGCTCTGACCCTGCTGTATTTGGCAAGGGGTGATTACTATATAAAAAGATTCCACTGTGTCTCCTATAATGTGATTGTTTCTTGGGAAAATCCCACTGTACGATTTACTTGTAGCTCATAAAGAAGCTGAGTTTTGTAACAGGAATGATGATTAGTTAGATCTATGATTTAAATAAATTTTCTGAATCAGCCTAAAAGATACAGATGGTTAGGACATTTAGTAAATATAATTAGGAAAATAGCTTAGGTTATTTTGTCAATTGCTCCAGTAAGAGCTACAGAAAAAGCAAAAAATAGGCTAAAAGTCACCTTCCCTTTGTTAGATATGAGACTTGCAGACTATGGAAAGCAAGAACAAGGATGTTTCATGCATTATTGACCCATGAATCCTGCCTGCAGAAAAGCAGGCTGATGATGAAAGAAAGCAATTATGTCCCAACACCCAAGGTTAGACCTGAGTTCCTTGATCATGTAACTTACAGAACCAAACACAGGCCCTGGTATGCACCCAGAAAAAACAAAGGTGTAAGAAGGAAATTATATGAACTTATTGTGAATATAGAAAAAAAGTGGCTAATTGACCCCTTGTTTAAAGTTTCTCTAGAGCAGAAAATAAAAGTCTGCTACACTGAAATCACAAATGGCTGCCTGCCAGGACAAAAGGAACTGGCTGAAACCATTAGCGTCTTAGCTTGCCTAAAACTTTGTTAATCGGTAATAAAAGAATCACTGTTTTGGGATGAAGATGCTATGGTGGGGAAATTAATACAAAGAAACATGTTTAGCTACTTGTGGGCTTCTAAGGAAAACATGTAATTTGTGATCTTACTGTGACTTCTTATGCATAAATTTTAATTTGTTTCTGGAAAGTAAACTGTGGTTGTGAGGTAATCTTTTCTTGTATAAAAATATTTGTCTTGGGTAGTATAAAAGGGATAAGAAAAAATGTAAAACAGGAAAACCAGCAGAGAGAAAGATAAAATGAAGAATTCAGCTTTGGCCTTCAGAATTAAAAAAAAAAGTCTCCTGTGTGTGTTCACAGTTCTGGCAGTGCGACACCCTCACACCCTTCCAGGTCCCTGAGCCTGTCTACAGCAGCACTTTAGCTCAAAGATTTTCCAGAAAATGTTTCAGTGCAAGCAGTGTCCCACCAGTGTGTGGCAGCACCGAGCACTGCTCAATGCATTAATTTCGTCTTTTTTTTTTTTTTTTTTTTTTTTTCTAAAACTTTATTTATTTGCCTTGGTGTTTGCCTGGAACTGGAACTACAGACAGTTGTTAGCTGCCATGTGGGTGCTGGGAATCGAACCCGGGTCCTCTGGAAGAGCAGAGGGTGCTCTTAACCACTGAGCCATCTCTCCAGCCCCCTAATTTTGTCTTCTATCTTGCTTAAAGTAGAGATATTTCCAGTTACAGCTTTAATGTCTTACTTAAAGCTCAATTGCTAAAAACCACTAATCCCTCTAAGCTAATCCTATGTAAAGCACATCAACACTGACTTTGTTGCCATGAAACCCATTTTACCACCCTTTCCACCCCACTTCTGCTTATTCTCCACTGTAATTAATAGATGGCTACAATGAATGAGTGGATACAGAATGAAGTGGAAATGCACATTACAGTGATACATGTGCCCAGATACATAAGGCTCACAAAATTTACAGCCACATCACAGTATAGCACAGAGAAAAGCTTAAAAACCAACTGTAGATGAATATAGTGATCTTTAATCTGAGTACTAAGATCCCCATAAATTGAAGGCCAGCCTGGATCAAATAATGAGTTTCAGACCTAGAATATAGAGTAAGACACTGCCTCATAAACCAAATAAGCAAAGTAAAATAAGTAATAATTTAAAAATAGCTATTAATAAATAGCAAAGCTTAGGGCAGGTGAATGGCTCAAGACACTTGCCACCTGAGTTCAGTACCCAGCATCCCCTCATAAAATGGAAGAAAAGAACTGATGCCACAAATTGTCCTGTGGGTTCAATGTGCTTGCTGTGACACCTGGAACACCACCACTACCAGCCCTCACCACCTTCCCCCCATCTCATATATACATGCACACACACACACACACACACACACACACACACACTACAAAGTACATGATAAATAAAAATTTTAATAAATATCAGACTGCTAAATAATACTTTCATTATCACACACATATCCTAATATACATGGATGTTAGAAACCCTCAAAATGTATTCAAAGTCTCAGAGCCTAAGTCAGGATCTGACCATCTGGATCCAATTTATCTCTCCAGCCTCATCATTTCTCTATCCCAGTTATCCATAGTCATTCCACTCTCTAACACCTTACAATTTGACCCCAGCCTTGAAGACTTACTTACAGGAACTAGACTAGCTCCATCCTTTGTCTCTCAGCCCTGTTCTTCTGCTCACTGCTTGGCCTCCAGAACTTTACTCACTTTGGCTTGCCAATCTTGCCTGCCTTGTCGAAACCCAGCACTTCCCAAACCCCAGGTCCTTACTGAAGAGTAAAGGACAAAGAGAAATAGCAGCACTATTTAAAGGAAACTCCCTTATTCTTCTTCCTAGACCTTCCGAGAGGCCAGCTCTGAGCTTGCAGGCCCCTAAGGGACCATACACATGAACCTCATCAGTGAATTCAGGATTGCTCAGACACCCATCCCAAGAGTGTAGCTGGTAAGGACCTAAGATCCCCAGGGCTGAGGTTCACTGAGTCCCCATTGCAGTCTCAGCTCTTCCAGGACAGCTGATATCCTAAGAGGAAAAGGTCCCAGGGGGATTTCAAACTATGCCCTCTCCACTGCCAAATGCATCAACCTTTATGGGGCTCTGTGTGTGCCATATGCTTGTGTTTGAAATAGTCTGCTTCTGTGCCCACCTTCTCACAGGTCATGTAGCTATAGCTTTGTAGGGTTATAAAAAAAAGACAGGGAAGGGGAAAAACGTAATATTGATTTTCTAATTCTTAAGCACTTAATTTTTGGTGGCATCAAAGCTCAGAGCAAGACAAATAAAGCAAAATATATCCTAGGTAAAACTCTTTCTTTAATACAACATTTTAAAAGCTGACTTCTAGGTCAAATCTTTAATTACCTACCCAAATTAGAAAAAAATAAATAAACAGCAGTGAAAAAAAAAACTCAGTCATCATCGTATGGGCAGTTTAAAATAAATATAGTAGGAATATGTCTATCTTGGGACTCAAAAACTTTACAAACCAACCTGAAAGCTAGAAGACAAACATACCAACCCAGCCTCTGCCTCATCCTCTTGACTCAACATGAGCTGCATTTGACCTTCAGGCTTGTAATTAGTTTTTTCTGGACTCTATTTTTGGGGGGAAGGGAGGCTTTGGTCATATCTTTTACCATCATCATTCAAATTTCTAAGCCTGGCAATATCCTTGAAGTATGACAACATTTTATTACATTTATTTAAGTGTGTGGCTGCAAGGAATAAAAAAATAAAAAATAATGAAAAAAAAAGGTTGGATATGGAAACTGGGAATGGGTACAAGTTGCAGCAGCTAACAAGAATCAGGGAATTGTGAGCTCAGAAGTTAAGAGCACTTGCTACTCAAACATATGGACCAAAGTTCAGATTGCAGCATCCACATAACAAGCTAAGTAGCCTGTACACACTGCTAATGCCTGCTCCAGGGGGAACAGAGTCTGGAGGACTGTTGCAGCTTGTTGGATTCTAGCCTAGCTGAGAAAATGCAAGCCTCAGAATCATGGAGAGAAATATTCTCAAAGAAATATGTAGAGAATGCTAGAAGAAGACACTCAACCAAATCTTTGTGCACAAAAGCATGTTCACATACACTCACACACTGACGGCTACACATGAACATCTTAAAAGAAAAGAACTACAGAGCTGAGTTGTATGAGAATAGAAAATTTACATTTGGCAATTTAGGTTGGGCTGTTCTCAGTTTTAAGTATTGACTTTACCAATTAGTAAATTAATAAACATAAGTGTACTCTAGACCAAAGACACCTTTTCATTATTGAATTTAAAAATAAATATTTCATTGTGCAAACATACCACATTTTCATCATCCATTCATCAGTTGACGGACATATTGACTGTTTACAAATTCTGGCTATTATGAACAGAGCAGTAATATACATGAAAGAGCAAGTATCTCTTCAATAAGACATAGAATCTTTTGGATATATGCCTAAGAGTGGTGTAGCTGGATTTTGTGGGAGAAAAGCAGTAATCAATCTCACCCAGCTACAAACCCTACAAGCTATAGTAATGACTTACCTGAAAGATATGTTTGTCCAGTAGTGTGATAGTGGCACAAGCGTTATGGAACTAACCAACTACTTTTTTTCATTAGATCTGAGACCTACTCCATAAGATAAAGCTCATATATACCTCCTATTGCTAACAAGGCCAAGATCCTGAAACTTAGATAGGCTATGAACCCTAGAGAAAAACCTACTACTAGTATTCTACTAAATGACCATACCAACAAAATGACACATAATGACAAAATGTTATACTCATAGATCAGTGCATCATTCACCCCTCAGCACAGGAGCTTCTTCTTACAATAGATGGTGATTAACAGGGAATACCCACAACTGGACAATGTGTAGAAAATGAGAGATTTTGGAACACTGAGTTTGAATATGGATGTCTCCACAGCAAGGCTGATGCACAAAAAAACTCAAAGAGTCTGTGACAGTACACACAAAACCTGAAAAAAACCAAAACTAGACAAAAATTCTAGCACAGAAGATGCAAAGTGGGCACAGAGTCCCACCCTTGTCCAGGAAACTATGTGTAAATGATGGCTTCAGGGAGAGGGAGAGGGAAAATCAGGTTTCTTCAGGAGAATGATACTGTGTATATCAACAATGCTCCAGGGAAGGCTCCATGCTCAGGAGTACATGGCCAACAGAAATAGGACTCCATAATTTTTAATGGCTTTTCTTTTCTCTTTCTCTCTTTTTCTTCCCTTTTCTTTTTTTCTTTCTTTCTTTTTTTTTTTTTTAAAGAGAACATGAAGGGAGGGGCTGGGAGAAGCTGGAGGACAGGAAAGACTGTAAGTCTTAGTTAGGATTTTTATTGCTTTGATGAAACACTATAACCGGAAAGCAAGTTGGAGAGGAAAGGGTTTATTTGGTTTACACTTCCATATCACTGTTCATCATTGAAAAAAGTAAGGTCAGGAACGCAAACAAGGAAGGATCCTGGAGGCAGGAATTGACACAGAGGCCATGCAGTAGTGCAGCTTACTGGCTTCCTGCTCACAGTTTACTCAGCCTGCTTTCTTAAAGAACTCAGGACCAGCAGCCCAGGTACAGCACCACCCACCAAGAGCTGGCCCCTCCTCCAATGATCACTAACTGAGAAAATGTCTTACAGCTTCTCAAAGAAACATTTCCTGACCTGAGGCTCCTTTCTCTCTGATGACTCTAGCTGGTGTCAAGTTAACACACAAAACCAGCCAGTATCATATGATAAAATATACTGTATAGGATTCTACAAATAGGGCTGGAGAGATGGCTCAGAGGGTAAGAACACTGACTGTTCTTCAGGAGGACCTGAGTTCGATTCCCAGCATCCACATGGCAGCTAACAACTGTCTTTAATTCCAAGATCTGATACCCTTACACAGTTATACATGCAGGCAAAACACCAATTCTAATAAAATAAAATAAAAATAAATAAATAGAAAGATTCTATAAATAAAAAACTAAAAATTGCATAGATTCCCATACCTGATTCTTAATCCTGGGAAAGAGATGCACTGTAGGCCAAACAAGCCAAATGCCCTCACTATACCCAATGTCTGCCACAGGCATGAAATGAAGAAAAAGAGAGACAGGGACTCTTTCTCCCGTTATTCTACACGCTTCTCTTCCTGAGAACATTTTCTCAGAGCTTATCCTTTCCAAGATTGTCAGCATCTTTACAAATCAGTAATGTCTCCATTCTTCTAACATCAGGTAAATCTCTCTGGAATTCTCTTAATAGCCATATAATTATAAATTAATTCACAAGCTTTGCCCATGATCCAACTTCCCAAACTTCTGAGATAATAAAAAATTTATTCCAGACCACAAACCCTTTATTTGCACCACACACTGTGCCAGGAATCTAGGTATTCATCCAGGAAAAAGCCGTGTCTCTGACTGATGAGCAAACGAGGTTTCCATCAAAATCACATAGGACTTCTGAAGGATGGGAAGCATTCAACAGCAACTGGCACCAACTGATAGGTATGTGGCACCAAGGAAGCACCTGAGCAGTGCTGTCAACACCCATCCAATGAGGGTGGAGCATACCTGAGAGAGAAATGTGGACAGGCCTTCTGCTATATAGAAGTAGCACAAATGGAGACAGGAAAGAAGAAAGGTAGATGATTGCTGCAAATAATGAGGAAATGCTTGCTTTGCTTTCAACTTTTGACCATAAAGAGAAAAATAACCTCATACCAGAAAACATAGTGATGTTAAAAATAACAACACTGACTAAGGTTGGTAGAATGCCTGCCTAGTATACACAAAGACCCCAGGTTCAATTCCCAATGGCACACTAACTAGGGATGTCGTCATACCCCTGTAATCTCTGCTTGCCAGGTGGAGGAAGAATGGATCAAAACTTCAAGGTCATCATCAACTATACAGGTGATTTCAAAGCCAGCCTGGGCTATATAACACCCTGATTAAAAACAAAACAACACAAAATATATTGTCAAATGTTTGAATAAAACAGTGGTTCTACACATTAGTTGCTTAAGCAGTGCACTTATTGTCTGGCTAATGCAATGAAGCTTAACAAAGTAAAGAACCTTAAGAAAAAAGGGTTTATTAAGGCTCAGGCATATGGTGGCTGGAGCTTGAGACATCTGATAACATTGTGCCCACAGTCAGGAAAGAGGGAGATAATAAATACTGGTTCTAAATTTACTGTCTCTTTTTTTATGTAATCTGTTAGGGTGGGTCTTCTCACCGCAATCTTATCTAGCACCTCTCTCACAAACTAGCCCAGAGATTTGTCCCCAAGGTCATGGGCATATACAGTCAGTACATAGCATCACCAATATGTGTAAGTGTAAGGGGTTCTTTGGGTCAGGAAAGAGAGAATTAAAGTGGAGAGTCAGTGGCTGTGGGACAAAGGCCTCATGAAGAAGGGACGCTTGCCTTTCCACAGAACAGGATTTCAGGACTAGTCACTAGGAGGCAGAGTTTACTAGGAAGATGTTTTAACACAGATTTAAGCTCAAAGGTTAAAAGAGAGGCCATCAGGAAATGGTCCATATGGGCTTGTTTTGAAAAACAGGGGGCTGGAGAGATGGCTCAGCGGTTAAGAGCACCGGCTGCTCTTCCACCCACATGGCAGCTAACAACTGTCTGTAGTTCCAGTTCCAGGCAAACACCAAGGCAAATAAATAAATAGTAAATAAAGTTTAAAAAAAAAAACAAAAAAACAGAAAGGATGCACAGGTGACTTTAGAAGCTCCTGGTTCTTTGGAACTGTGAGCCACACAATGTGGTGCTGGGATTTCTAGTCCCCATGACAGAGCAACATGTACTCTCAACTGCTGAATCTTCCTAAGGGTCACCTTTAGTTAGTTGTTTTTGCAACAGTTGTGTATGTGTGTGTGTGTTTCTGTCTGTCTGTCTGTGTATGTATGTATGTATGTCCATGTGTCTATATGCACATGTGTGTATGTGTGTGTTTGAGAGAGAGAGAGGTTTGGCGTGGTTCTGAAGTTGTAGCATCAAAAGGTTGTTAAAAAAAATTAAGTGAGATCATAGGGCCTGTCTGAAAGTGTGCTGAATAAGATCACAGATACTAAGGCAACATCCTAGGTCAAGAAGTTTAAGGGGAAGTTACAATGTTTTTATTGTGAGCCAAAGTTGATACTCTTGTTTGTAAGATTCCCAGGTAATGACTGGGAAAGCAGTAATACCAAACTCAAGGTTCAGTGCTACCTAACATTCTTTTATGTTGTTTTTTGGGAGAGGAGGGTTGTTTGTTTGTTGAGACTAGGTTTCTCTCTGTGTAGACCTAGTTGTCCTTGAACTCACTATCTAAACCAGGCTGGTCCCAAACTCAGAGATCCACCTGCCTCTGCCTCCCAAGAGCTGGTAATATTTCTACAGAATTACCCAAGGGTAGGTACTGGAATTCTAGTTTCTCAGCTAGCAAGAAACTTCAGCCAGACTCTGGTTTGGGAGTTCCCATTTCCCCCCCCCCCCCATGGCACACTTAATTTTCCTTGACTTTCTAACCTCTCTCAAAAGATAAACTTGGGCTTGAAAAGCCCTGGAAGAAAATGTTTCGGGAAGAATGATAGACAGGAGGAGGGGGAAAAAAAAAACCCAGTGGGACTGAAGTCAGAAAAGGAGTAATATTAAAACAGAGAAAGCAAGCAAAGTTTTAAACAACAAAATCAAAAACAGTGGGACCAAGAGCCTAGGTTGTTGCCCGGTCCCTCTCCCTCTTTACTCATCACCTGTTGGCCTGTCTATCAGAAACAGTCTATCTGTTCCATTTGGCCCCATGCCAAAAACTATGCTCGTGTGTGTGCAATAGACACCTGTGTTAATTGCCGTGGCCTCAGATCGGCTCAAATGATGGGAGAGGCAGCTAAAGCGGAGGAACAGAGGGAGACACAAAAACAGAATTATTTCTCCCAGGGGACAGGAAAGGATAAACACTGTGTGGTAAGCCCAAGACCATACCCATCCATTTAATAATCATGAGCTACAGATAAAGTGTGGAACTAAGAAACTGAATAAGACAGTGCCACAGGAAGAAAGAGGTAAGTCTTGAAGAGGTTTCCCGGGTGGAGGGAAGTGTTAAGACAGAAGAAAGAAAACACTGCAGAAGTGCTCAAGTCCTTGGTGCTTTTCAGAGAGGGATGGAGAGTATGGAAAGGGTAGGTGGATCGAGCTGTACTTTCCTGGGAGTGGGTATGGAGAGTAGTTTAGAGGGTCACATATCAAGCAAGGTTGGAGAGACAGGTGGGTAGCTGATCCTTAGCTCCTATGGAAGATCATAAATGTGCTACCATTAGACACTGAGGAACAGCAGAGGGAAAAGCAAGGCGATGTGGACCATTTGGACTGCACACACACCAAGCTGGACACATGGTTAGGAGAAGGATAAAACAGTAGGAGGAGAATTTTTTTCTGTTTGAAAGAAGAAAATTAAAGGTTGGAGGAGGGTACAGGGAGATGGTTGGGTGGGTAAGGGTGAGCTAATCAGCAGGACCCACGCAGTAAAAGGAAAGAACCAACTCCTGAAAACTGTCCTCTGACCTCCACATGTGCACTGTGGCATTTGTGCCAACACATTCTCTCTCTCTCTCTCTCTCTCTCTCTCTCTCTCTCTCTCTCACACACACACACACACACACACACACACACACACACACACATTTATTAAGGATGAAGGAGGGCAACCAGGATATAGAGAAAACATGATAAAGCATTTGTGTGAATTTCTGCAGACAAAGGGGAGCACAGGTTCTATACTCAAGCTAAGGAGAGAGGAGAGAAGACAGCTTTAGGCCAACATTCGTTGGTTTAAAAGTCAACAAGGAATAAGAGGATGACAGAGAGGGTCCAGTAAGAACCTCCATTTGTAATAGATGAGATATATACAGTTACCTAATGGGAATCTACTGTCTATGAGAGGAAACAGAGAAGCCAGGATGAGGAACCACTGGGGCCCGGGGGAACTCAGATTGCTCACTTTGGGTCTTTGTCTCTGGCAGAGTAAAAGCCCAGAGCTAAGAGAAAGGGAATAAAATCTGCTGTCTATGCAGTTTACTCTGAAGAATTCACTTCTGTTCTGATTCTACTCTAAGTGAGATGTTTTGATGAAGAAGACCCCCTGAAAGGGAGAGGGGATTCTGATGTTATAGAAGGAGAATCGGTACACAGGAGTCTTGGGCATATAAAGAGAGAGGGTCTGAAAGAAAGGATGCTTGATGGGTGTTTGAAGTGGGGCTGCTGGACTTGCTGGGTAGTCGTGAGATGTGGGTCAATGGAGTGCAGAGATTGATGGCATAGAGAAGAAGTTGGTACAGGTGGTGATGTCACTCATCCACAAGGTGGACATCAGCAGTGGAGAAAAATGACCAGTGCCCTATGGAAGGGTGAGCCAAAATGACATCAAGGGTAGACTAGAACAGAATGTATGGTGATGATCATAAACCCATCAGCTCTGTGATGTCCATAGGTGTGTTCATCACTAGGAATTTGGCTGAATAAGAGGACCACATCTATTCTCTCATCCTCTCAACATGCACTACACAGAAACACTAAGGCTGACACCAGTGAGGACTGAGTTCTGACTCACAGAGCATATCATATAGTACAGCTGAGAATGTGTTAGGAAGGAAGAGGGTGGCAGAGGGTGTGGAGAAAATATACGAGTATAAAGGATCTACTATTGTCTCAATCCCAGTCACTCTGGGGATGAAAAAAAAATGTTTCTGCATAAAATATCTACATTTTTTTAAGTAAGACAATGAAAGATACAGAATGCTACAGAGGAGGAAGAGGGCAGATTCACTGGCATACAAGGTTGAAGGGAGAAATTAGTAAGAGTGTACATGCATAAACAGGTAATTATTACATGTAAAAGGCTGTGGGAGAAACATGGAGAAAAGACTCAACAATGAGGAGCATATACTGCTCTTTCAGAGGACCTGAGTTCAGTTCCCAGAACCCATGTCAGGAACTCACAACCACTTGTTAACTTCAGTTCCAAATCCAAAACCCTCTTTTGGCCTTCATGTGTTTATGCACACATATTACATTCACATAGATACACACAATAAAAATGAAAGAGAGCTAGAATTCAAACAGTGGTCAGAGTTGCATAATGATTTAGAATAACTGAAAAGGATTGAGAAGTATCCAAGGAACCTAATATGTAGTTAAGACACACTTTGAGTACAGATGGCATTTTTTTGTATCGTGCCTTTCTAAGCTGAGGGTGAAACCATTAGACTCAGCTAAATGTGGGCATGCTCAGGGATGATGCAGCAGAAATCAATGAAGAGTGAAAAGTTAATGATGCCTGCAGAAGTGAGCATATCTAGACTCCCTAAGGAAGTAAGCATAGTCCTTACACCCACGGTCATGAACCTTGGCCAAGTCAGAGTCACCTGAGGGCTTACCAAAGCATAGATTGCTATCCCTTAGCCCACATTTCTAGGTCAGCAGGTTTGTATTCAGGCCAAAGAATTCAGATGTTCCATGATAATACTAATGGCAGGAATCTGGGAACTGTAATGCAAAAACATGGTAACATACCGCTCTTCCAGCACTAAATCAATACCATAGTGCACACCACACAATAGTTAAAATTTAATTTAATGTTATAACAAGGTACAAGAGATGGGGAGATAGATCAGTTGGAAAAGTGTTTTCTGTGCTAAACTGAGGAACTGGGTTTGATCCTCATCACCCATATTAAAAACAAACTAACACACAAAATTTGGGGAGTAAGAGAAATGTTTTAGGAATTAGTAGCACTGGCTGCTCTTCCAGAGGACAAGGGTTCAATTCTTAGCACCTACATGGGGCTTCATAACCATCTAACTCCAGTTCCAGGGAATCTGACACCCCTTCTGGCCTCCATGGGCACTAGACACTCACATAGTCCACAGAAGTACACTCAGGCACACATTCATATCCTAAAATTAAATGAAAAACAAAGAAATACATCTCACTGTTTAGAATCCCAATTTCCTTAGGAACATTTTTTACAAATAACATTTAAATAAACCTTCCAGTTATAAAGGAGAATGTTGGAAATAAAACAGGAACAAATTAGACAATGTTTTTTTCATCACACATTAGATTTATTTCCAAAATAATGAAGCTTCTCAGTCAATACAGAAAATAATGCTCTTTTAGTTTTTTAAACAAATGTTTTTGCTTTTTAATTTTATGTGAATTGGTGTTTTGCCTGCATATATAACTGTGGAAGGGTGTCAGATCTTGGAATTACAGACAGTTGTTAACTGCCATGTGGATGCTGGGAATCGAACTCAGATCCTCCAGAAGAACAGTAAGTGCTCTCAACCAGTGAGCCATCTCTCCAGCCCCTTTTAGTTTTTTTGAAGTTACTTAATATGTATGAGTGTTTTATTGCACATATATACATATATATGTATATATATACATACATATATATATACATATATATATGCACCATGTGTGTGTTAATGCCAGCAGAGGCCAGGAGAGGGAATAAGATTCTCTGGAAATGGAGTTAGTTGTAATATAAATTGATGTAAGCCATCATATACATGGGAATGGAAGAGCAACCAGTGTGTTTAACTCTCTCCCAGGCCCATTAGTGGTTTTTTGTTTTTATCATTTTTTAGAAATTGATGTGCTATGTCTACCTCTGATACATCTGCAGCTTTCGAGATTGCTTTCAGTGTTCTAGATGTTGGTGCCATTCAGAACCCATTCTACATAATTTGGTAGCTTCCTGAAAGTTTGACAGCTGGATAGAGTTCCTGAAAGAGAATGCAGAGCAGATCTGCATGCACTATGGCCTGCAATGGCGCACTATGAGCAGAATCTGTATGTTTTTGCATATGAACTATGATGAGCCCTAATGGTAGTAGGGTCTGTGAGCACGAGACTGGTCTGTGTTTACAAGTCTGCTTATACTCTGCTTAGTGTGGTCAAATTTTAAACATGCTTTCCTTTCATGGCACAGGCTCTGCAGAAAGTCATGGCTTCCTTACCTGTTCACAGTGAGGATGCTGTGAACTACTCTGACACCCGCACAGCAGGCTGCTTCCTCACTGGCATCCCTGGGCTGGAGCACCTTCATGTGTGGCTGTCCATTCCTTTCTGTACTATGTACATAGCTGCCCTGGTAGGCAATGGCATTCTACTCTGTGTCATCCTTTCCCAGCCAAGCCTTCATGAGCCCATGTACATATTCCTGTCCATGCTGGCCAGTGCTGATGTCCTACTGTCTACCTCTACCATGCCCAAGACCCTGGCCAACTTCTGGCTAGGTTCTAGTCACATTTCCTTTGATGGCTGCCTGACTCAGATGTTCTTCATCCACTTCCTCTTCGTTGCTGACTCTGCTGTCCTGCTGGCCATGGCTTTTGACCGGTATGTGGCCATATGCTCACCTCTGCGATACGCCACAATCCTGACAAGGCAGGTCATGGGAAAGATTGCTGCTGCCACCCTGACCCGAAGTTTTATAATCATGTTCCCATCCATCTTTCTCCTCAAGCGACTGCACTACTGCCGAACCAATGTCATCAAACACACATTTTGTGAGCACATGGGTATTGCCCATCTGTCCTGTTCTGACATTTCCATCAATGTCTGGTATGGGCTGGCAGCAGCTCTTCTTTCCACAGGCCTAGACATCATTCTCATTGCTGTTTCCTATGTCCACATCCTCCATGCTGTATTCCGCCTCTCTTCTCAAGAAGCCCGGTCCAAGGCTCTGAGTACGTGTGGATCCCATGTCTGTGTCATCCTGCTGTTCTACATCCCTGCCCTCTTCTCTGTCTTTGCCTACAGGTTTGGTGGGAATCGCATCCCACGCTATGTCCACATTCTTCTGGCTAACCTCTATGTGGTTATCCCACCTATGCTCAATCCTGTGATTTATGGAGTAAGAACGAAGCAGATATTGGAAGGAGCTAAGCAAATGTTTGCAAATATCACCAGAGAATTTAAATAAATGCCCACAATTTGGCCTCAACTCACTCCTTTTCTGTATTTATCAAATGCCCTGTGTTTACTGCAACCTCACATCTACGCTTTCTAGTTATTTCTATATGATTCTCACCTATGTCCCCATTTATCCAAAGATGTCATTTATTCAAACCAACCTCTGATTGCTTTTCTTAGAAAATTATAGTAGTGCTCACTCTACTCTCTTGTATTCTTCAAATGTGGTATTCTGCCCCATCACATCAGTAACTGATACATGACAGTTTACTGTGCGTTTCCCATCTGAACAGGAGTTCACTCAGCATCCATTTGGTTGGCTCCTCAATAGTTTCTTAATTATTTTTGTATAGTTTTGATAGTTATGTTCTGGTTTAACTTATTCCTTAGGGTAACCCCAAAGAACTATCAGATCCAAATATTTATAGTCCCATGAGATAATCTTGCTTCTCAGCAACTGCACAAGTACATAAACATACACTATCTACTTTTATCTAATATCTTAGAATTTCTGTATTTAGTTCCTAGTTAAATAAATATAAGCAGTGATGTGTGGTTTAATAACTTGATTACTTACCTGTAATTACTAACACCAAGTCCCAGCCCAGTCTGCTATGATGGAGAACAACTCCCCCTAAACTCACCTAGACTGACTAATTCATCCATGAAGACATAGTTCACATCTTAGTCCTTCATGGTCCTGTGCTCAGCCTACAGTGAAATACCCATCTTTAGAGATTCTATGCTACATCTCATCTAAAGCAATATTTTGCTTATTTCCTTCCTTATTAGTAACTATTTTATTCATGTGTCTTACTTATCATCTAAACTGTGTGTTCTTTGGGAAAGGTTACTTTGCAAGAATTTTTTTTCCCTATCATCTCAAAGCATGGCATCCTGCTAATAACTGAGATATAATGCAAAATCCTGCTAATAACAGAGATATAATGCAAATATACATCTTTACATATGCAATTCTCTACTAAAGAATTTGACACCACTGTTCCCATTTTCCAGTCACTCTTGGAAAGAGTTCTCAGCTCTGAGATATTTTCCTGTGTGACATGGGATCTACAGAAAACCATTATTTTTGTACTTCTACCTTAACACGAACTGCTGTGAACCCGGACACTTGCTCAGCAGTCTGCATCCCACCTGTATGTGTGATTGCTCTTCTCCTTTTACGCCATGTACACAGCCATCTTGGTAGGCAATGACTTATAATCTGTGCATACAGATAGGAAATTGTGCCAGGTGCCAAGAGATGTAGATTTAAAATCTAGGTGCACTACTTAGTTGATGACACTGTAAGTCTGTTTGTCAATGAACTTAACTTTCTACACATCTGTAAAGAAGACAAGAACAATGCAAACACTGCATATCATCTGCAGCATAGCAGTCAGTGCATATATAGCTCACTTTTCACCTTCTTTTTCCCATAGCTCTCTACATCCTTGAGATAATGACAATAAAATTTAGAGAGGATTCCATTGTGACTCTTCCTACATGAGGCAAAAAGCTGTAAGAGTGGAGACCTTTGTTGGGACTCCAATTTTTCCTCCAGGAACCTCCCTTAACCTACCAAAGTCAGCTACCTCTGCCAAGGGTACCTAGCTCAGAATCAGTCCCAACATCAAGTATCAGCTGAGACCCCTCCCACCCTGCCCTGCTTACTTTCCCACTTGGCCTCACCCCAGGATGGCAGTTTGAACCCCAATAAATCTGCTCACAAAGCAGTTTAGTTCAGTTGTGTCTCTGTGTCATCTCTTATAAATGAACCCAGGAAATGGACAACAATAGGCATTCTTAACCAGTGAGCTATCTTCTTTCAACTAGTTGTTCAAAGTGCTATATATAATTGCATTTCTTTCTATTTTTTTTCAATTTAACTTCTTTAATGATTCTTCAGAAGTTTCACATCATACACCCCAATTCTGCTAGCCCCCCTTCCCTATCTCCCCCTCACCCCTGCAGTGCTGCCTCCAAAGAAAACAAAACAAAGTAAGCATGCAAGCCAGCAAACTAAAACAAAAGAACCCAAAACAAAATAACAATAAACCTCTTTGCCTCTCCCACCCCTCTTCATCTGTCCTGGTGGCATTGGGGGCCCTGGTGTGTCACCCTCTTGTCCTCTCAGCTTTACTAGCAAATGTTTACAATGAGCCGCTGGTCTGGTTCACCAGCTTCTGGTTTCAGGACCACCAGGAGGGACTTGCGTTCCAAACCAGCTTTGAACCTGAGTGTCTATATCTCCTCTCCTGAACCTGCTGCCTTACCTTGCCAGACTCCGTAAACGTGGTTCGTTTTCTCTGCCAGTTAAAGAATTGACTGCAACATGTAGCAGGGGAGAGATCAAGAACACAGAAGACAGCAGTGGACAGGATCAACAACAAAAGAAAGGCTTTTATTGGAGGGGAGAAAACACACACAAAAAATAAAGACCCTCTACAAAGCAGAGGAGCGAGGACAGGAAGGTAAAACCCACCTTCCTCTTGAGGGCGGGGAAGTTTATTAAGTCTCTAGAGGGTTTTCTTTCCTTCTTTTTTTAAAGATTTATTTATTTATTATGTATACAGTAGACAGAAGAGGGTACCAGATGTCATCATAGATGGTTGTGAGCCACCATGTGGATGCTGGGAATTGAACTCAGGACCTCTGGAAGAACAGTCAGTGCTCTTAACCACTGAGCCATCTCTCCAGCTCTCTCTAGAGGGTTTTCTTCCCTAATTTAGTTTGGTTTATTTGAAGAAAGACAGGATAGCTGTTTGGCCCAAAACCTTGACTTTACTGAGCCAGTACCCCATTGGGAGACATCTTTATTACCTAGTCATGCCCTCTTCCCTTATCTGTCTATCAAGAAGCCTGTCTAACTATTAGTCTATCATATGCATATATCTTTTCATTCTCTGAAGATCCTTAGTTTATAAAATCACATCAGAAAAAGTTCCAACTTGGTTTTCTGGCTAAGATCAACTGTGAAAGTCCCAACTTGACATGATACTTACGTGTCTCGCGGTTTCATGTCATTAACTGTGTGCTTATGAAGTGTTTGCACATCAGTCAGCTCTGCTTATAGATATGCTTTGTGGCACAGATCCCTGAAAACATGATCAAGGTCAAAAAGTTCGGGAAGGCTGAGAATGTACTTACTCAGTTGGTAGAGGGAAGAGGGAGGGAGAGACTGAGCTGGAAGGGGTAGGGAGGACATGAACAACAATAAAACCTTTTTTAAAGTTTGGAATAAACTTCTATGTTAAAATTTATCATAATACAATAATTAATCTGTCCACCTTCTTTTAGCTGCTAAAATGTTCTAGTAATTAAATCTTGTCTATCTTTCTGCTTTTTTTGTTTTGTATTTTCAGTGCTAAAAATCAGGAGTTGAAAGGAAAAATATTGGCTCAGGACCCTCAAGACCAAGTTCTCACCAAGGAGATTTATTTGCCTTGAGGAGGTGGGGGTGGGGACTGATGACAGGGATAAGGGAGAAAGACAGGAGACAGGAAGACAGAGAAGGGAAAGAGGACAAGGTAGAGGGAAGAAAGGGGGCAAGAGAGAGGGGCCAGGGGTATTTACCCCAGAGGACAAAGGATGCCTCTGGATAGAGGAGACACCTGTGGCTCAAGGCAAATGGAGATTTATGAAGGTAAAATGGGAACCCCTGAGTTAGAATGAGGTGCTTAATGTTAACTGGGCATGTTCATCAGGTGAGCCAAAGGGAGCTTTTGATTAATGGACTTCCATTTTTCTTTTTTAAACTTTATTTATTTTATTATTTATTTATTTATTTGCCTTGGTGTTTGCCTGGAACTGGAACTACAGACAGTTGTTAGCTGCCATGTGGGTGCTGGAAATTGAACCCTGGTCCTCTGGAAGAGCAGAGGGTGCTCTTAACCTCTGAGCCATCTCTCCAGCCCTGGACTTCCATTTTTCAATAGCTGGATCTTGGCAGTCAGCCTCAGGAGGAGGAATTAGCCAAACAAGAGAATGGGATGGGGGCGGGACTCTGCTAGCTTTAGGAATGTAATCCAAGGGGGTTTTAGCAAGGCAGAGGGAATTGAGCAAGGCCTGCCAGAGGCTCAGCCTGCCTTTGGAACTCATCCCATCTTTGCCCTCTCCCTGTTAATTCAGACACCCATCACATTGTCCCATTTTCAAGGCTTAACTATCTCAGATCCACCAGCTACATCCCCATGGGTGAACAGACCATGTATGGGTACCCATTTTTAAATTTATTTCTTTTGAATTATTTTCAAATTTCCATGGCTAAAGTGGATTCAGTGTTCAAAATGTAAATCTGAAGTTTGATTTTTATTAAAAAAGCTTTCAATGATTTGCCATTCTTTAAGGTCAAGGCAAAACTCTTAAGACTTCTTGGTACCATGTGGTGGCCTATGTCTAATGTACTATGCACTAACCTCTCCCTCTTTCCACACATTGCAAGAAGAGCCACCCCATCTCAGACATAGAATATGCCAAATGCAGTAGGCAGACTCTTTCCAAGGACTTTAGGTGAAGCTAGAATTCTCATCACTCAGAAAAGTTCAGATGGATCCTTAGAAAGTCATTTTATTATAGATATAAGTACGGGTACAAAAAGAGAAAGAAAGAGGTAGCTACCAAGATTTGTTTGGCTGTTGGGAGTTACACATTTGAAGATGAGGTAAAATGCTTGACTGAACTTCTTTTGTAAAGGAAGTGGTTGCTTTCTATGGCACAGTGATCAGAACTGCAGACTAAGACAAAGACACCACCGTTCAGTTACCAGAACTGTAAGAGCACACTTTGCCTTCTCCTGAGAACACCTGGGCTTTGCAAACTCCTACGTGTTCTGCTGTCTGATATTCAGGCTGATTTTAGAAATATCTTACCAACTTTTTTCCAGTGAGGTGCATACCTATACAGAATTTAACATTTTACATTCATATATTAGATACATATCATTGCATTTTACACACAATACTTATTTCAAAATGGAAATATTTTTGAGAAGTAATTAACTACGCTAATTTAAAATGATACTGGCCTGGGTTGAAGGACGGAGGGAGGGAAGAAAGACACTAATAACACAAACCTTTTTTTTAAAGTTTGGAATAAACTTCTATGTTAAATTTTATCATAATACAATAATTAACTCGTCCATCTTCTTTTAGCTGCTAAAATGTTCTAGTAATTAAATCTTGTTTATCTTTCTGGTTTTTTGTTTTGTTCAGTGCTAAAAATCAGGGGTTGAAATGAAAAGTATTGACTCAGGACACTCAAGGTTACTTCTCAGCAAGAAGGAAATTTATTTGCCCCAGGGAGACAGATGACAGGGATAAGGGACAAACACTACAGAGAATGTGGGATTAGGGAGATGGCTCAGTGGGTAAAGGGTCGACAGTATAAACATAAGAACCTAACTTTGGATTTCCAGTACCTGTCTAAAAAAGCAAAGTGCATGTGGGGGTGTGTGTACATATAACTCTAGATCTGAGGAGGGAGACACAGGACAGACTCACTGGACAGCAGGTCTAACCAATCAATGAGCTGAGCTCAGGTTCAGGGAGAAACACCCTATCCAAAAACAAGGTAGAGAAGACAATGAAGATGATTCTCATTATCATCTTCTGCCCTCCCACACATAAATATTAAGAAAAAAAATACATAAGGAATTCTAAGAACATAAGAAATTGAAATTGGAACTTATCATATAAAGAAAGGCGGTTTAAAGAGAGACTTGTGGCGTGTGTGTGTGTGTGTGTGTGTGTGTGTGTGTGTGTGTGTGTGTGTTGCATTTGAAAGCTTGGACAGCAAGTTATTAATTTATTTTCAACACTTTTATGATGTGTATGTGTTCTGTGTGTGCAAGTGCACGTGTGTGTGTGTGTGTGTTGCATTTGAAAGCTTGGACAGCAAGTTATTAATTTTTTTTTTTTTTTTTTAAACTTTATTTATTTATTCATTTATTTGCCTTGGTGTTTGCCTGGAACTGGAACTACAGACAGTTGTTAGCTGCCATGTGGGTGCTGGGAATCGAACCCGGGTCCTCTGGAAGAGCAGACGGCGCTCCTAACCGCTGAGCCATCTCTCCAGCCCCCGCAAGTTATTAATTTATTTTCAACACTTTTATGATGTGTATGTGTTCTGTGTGTGCAAGTGCACGTGTGTGTGTGTGTGTGTGTGTGTGTGTGTGTGTGTGTGTGTGCAGGTCAGAGGACTATCTCAGCTAACTATTCACCTTATTCTTAAGACAAGGTCTCTCATTGGCTTCAAGAGTGTCTAGGAAGGCTGGCCATCGATCTTCAGGGAACCGCCCATAATACCCAGCACTGGAATTACAATTACCCACTACCATGCCTGGCTTTTGTACATGGATTCAGTTCACTGGGCAGAGTACAGCTGTATGATCATAGGTTGTATCACAGTGAGGAAAGAACACAATGTGAAAATTGGGTGAGTTTTAAACTCTAAGATTTTCTTGCAAGGATGGAGAGATGGCATAGGGATTTCTGCTCCTCCGGAGGACCAAGTCACAAAGTTCACAGTAACTTCAGCTCCAGGAAATCTGATGCCCTCTTCTGGCTTCCTTGCGTACCTGCATACACAGGACATTACCTTCCCTGTACACACATATATATCAATCACATTACCCTTTCTCAAATAAATAAATAAATAAACATTAACCCTTGTAAGTTAGACATTCAATGCCTTGTCTTCTCTGTTCTTTTTTCTATGATTCTTACAAGAGCTTTGAGACAGGCAGTGGTGGTACCCGCCTTTAAGCCCAGTACTACCCAGGAGGCAGAGGTAGGTGGATCTCTGAGTTCAAGGTCAGCCTGGTCTACATAATGAGTTTCAGGACAGCCAGGGCCACATAGAAAAACCCTGTCTCAAAGAAAAAATGCTTGGACCATAATTTCCCACTCCTCACCCCAAGCATATATTCCTGGCTTGGTCTTTCATTTTGTTTTTTAGCTTTTCTTGAGGTAAAAGTCACTTTGTAGCCCATACTACTTTTTTTTTTTTAAGTCACATTTTTTTTTAACTTTATTTATTTATTTATTTGCCTTGGTGTTTGCCTGGAACTGGAACTACAGACAGTTGTTAGCTGCCATGTGGGTGCTGGGAATTGAACCCGGGTCCTCTGGAAGAGCAGACGGTGCTCTTAACCACTGAGCCATCTCTCCAGCCCCGCCCACACTACTTTTAAACTTACAGTGATCCTCCTGCCTCAGCCTCCCTACAGCTAAATTGCTAAATTACTAGTGAGAGCCAGGAAGCCCAGTTTACAGACTCCTGTTAGCTAAGCAAACTTTCCACCAACTGAAACACATCTCCAGCTCTGCCTCAAGTCTTTACCCCCTCCTCCACTATCTAAAAGCTGGTGATACTCCCGTTGGCAATCTCCTAGGCCTGGAAGTTTGTCATTCTTTTGCTTCTCAGAGTTGCCCTGCCTTTCATAAAATATGTAAGTTCGGTAAATGCAGTAAATTCCTAAATGCCATACATTCTGTATATGTAATATATAATAAAACTTCAGTGGAAAGGTAGATGGTCTTTTGGTTCCATGCGTTAAACTAAAAGATGTGCACAGGTCTCTATATACACACACGTTCTAATTTAAAGTTGATAGATTTGGGAACTGGAGACATGGCTCAGCAGTTAAGAGCACTAGCTGCTCTTCCGGAGGATTGAGGTTCAATTCCTAGCACCCACATGGCAGCTCAAAACTATCTGTAACTCCAGTTCCAGGGGATCTGACATCTTCACACAAATGCACATAAAATTAAGTAAATTATAAAGTTGATAGACTTTAATGATCCGTCAAAATATATGGCTAAAGCTTTTATTTATTCTTTAGAGATTTTAATATGAAGATATGGAAAGCGGGGGTATTAAACACTTACATGACCATAGAAAGCTCAAAGTCTCAAATGTAATGTTCTCATACACATCAACACTTGCTGTTCCCTAGGTTTGTCTAGGGATGTCTTTCTGTCCAGAGCTTGGTTACTAGCTATCGGACCCTCCCAGTCTGGCAGAGGTAGCTCCGCCTCCTCCGCCAGCTCCTCCTCTTTTGGCTGGAGTCGGGCTCCGGTGCTGGAGGGAACAGTCTCCTGGCTGCTAATCCTCGGCCCTGGTCCAGGCCACGGATTCAGGTTGGTGAGCAAACCCATTTTCTGACCAGTTGCTGCTGTCCCACTGGTGTGGAGAGTCTGCGCCACTTTACAGATTGTATTGGGATTCACGCATGAAGGAAGCGTTCGGGACTGCAGCTTTGAGTTTGGAAAGCATATTTGCACCTGGGAATTTGCTGTGTAAGGGGGTAACGGGCATTGAACTTGAATTCTCGACACGCTGCTCTGGAAGTTTCCCGTTTGGGGTCCTGCGTGAATTCAGTGGTCAGCATCCCCTCCCCCAGCTTCATCCCGGCTGCTTCAGGAAGTAGGTTTATCCCTTCCACAGGAGGCCGGACATCTCCCTGAAAGAGTTGGGAGATGAGCCATTCGGCCTGCCCCGCCCGGGTCTGCACCGGCTACAGCCGGTCCGAGCTTGGAACCCTGGGGCCGCTCCTGACGAAGCCGAGGCAAGCTGGGCGGAGTTGGGAAAGGACCTAAGCAAGGCCCTCTGGCCCTTGGAATTAGTTAAAGGCGTCCGGATGTGCTCTTGAGAAGTTTGCACACAGGAAGCCCTTCACTTGTGGACGTTCTCTGTGGGTGCCTACAGCCCTATTATGCTCCGGCATCACTTCTGGCTGAGACGGTCGGGGACAGTGAGGTGATCATTTGTATTTTACTGTGAATGAGTACGCCGAGATCGAGAGCATTGTATTTACATGTTATTTCAGTATGTAAAAATGTATCGACTCTTAATTTTTTTTTTGAGATATAACCCACCCATTTCAGTATGTAAAAATGTATCGACTCTTATTTTTTTTTTTTTTTTGAGATATAACCCAAGCTGCCCTGTAGCTATTCATTCTCCTGCCTCCACTCCTCTTCCCTAATGCTACTTTTACAGGCCTGAGCTACTAGAGCGCAGCGAGGGGACATTTATTTCATCAGTCAGCTGAGAGAAATGTATGCTCAAGAGTATAGATGTTGCAGCTGTATTTCAGGACCTGACATTTGGACACTGTGTACCACCCTAAGCCTGTTACTTAGCTTTTGAGTTTTAACACTTTTAATACGTAGCATGGGCAGAGCGATACAATGTGTGGATCCTAGAGTTTTGGTTAGAGTTAACTAGGGCAGAGTTCTAAATACATAGCAAACCACCAGGTGTGGTAAATTCTCAAACGAAGTTATTTATCGACAAAGCTGGGCCTGACTTTTAAAAAAATGTACAATCAAAACAGTTTTGAAAGTAATATGCTAAGAAGTTGGGGGGGTGTGGCTCAATTGGTAGGGTGCTTGCTAGCATGCTCAAAGCTGGGGTTTGGATCCCCAGCACCAAAGAAAGGTAGAAGAGGTGGGGTTATGCTATGGGATAAGAGAACAAGGTGTACACCTCTAATACCCTGCACTGCGGATGTGGAAGCAGAGGTATCCAAGGTTCAAGGTCATCCTCAGTTACATAGTGAGTTGCTGACCTGCCTGGAATTGAGTCTCAACAAAGAAAATAAGAATATGACCTGTACTTGTTATGTCTAAACAAGGTAAAACTATAACATTTTTAACATTAGGAGTTACAAGTGAGATACCACAAGTTTAATAAACGCACAGAAATTATATTCTACCCTTTAAAAATGTAATAGATTATTTAGCACTAAGTGGAAGAATAGAAAAACCTGTGCCCGGTAGGATTTTAGAAATTCCTGGTGTTAACAATTTTTTAAATTCATAAGCTAGTGATTATTTGAAGGTAAATTTAGAATTGCTTAAAATTAACTATTTTCCAGTTTTATGTCCATTGAGAGCTGTGAGATCAATTCCAGATTTATATATATATATATACATATATGTGTGTGTATATATATATATATGTGTGTGTGTGTGTGTTGGAATCTAGGCTTGCATAAAGATAAAAAAATTAGCCAGGTATGGTGTCACAGGCCTTTAATCCTAGCACTCTGAAAGCTATGGCAGATGGATCTCTGAGTTCAAGGCCAGCCTGGTCGACAAGTTTTTTTCCCCTTGCCTTTCTTGTTCCTTTTCTGAGTCCCCAGCCTTGACCCCAGTGTTCCCTGATGATTACTGATTTTTATGCTCAAGGCCGTTCTAGTGCCGTATGAGCTTCTGTTCTATCTAACAGGAACCTCAGATCTAAAGGCGCCTGTATTTTGCTAGTTTCCCCTTTCCAACAGCTTTGTGCCCTAAATTGTATCTACTTGGCAAAGGTCAGTGCTTCTAAAGCACCCTAATTACCCCGCACAGATATTTTTCCTCGATAATATCCTGCACAGAATGTTCCAGTGGAAGCCACTGCTCTTTCTCCAGCCTCTGGTGTGGTTCTCTGATCTTAAAAAAAAAAAGTGAAATCATACGTGAGTATCCATATGCCACATGCTTGCAGGAGCCCATGCAAACCAGGAGAGGGCGTCCAATTCACTGGAGCTGGAGTCATAGCACTTGTGATCCCTCACTTTTGGATAGTGAGAATCAAACCCAGTTACTCTACAGGAATGGCATGTGCTCTTACCACTGGGCCATCTCTCCAGCCCCTGGTCTTCTGGTTTAACTGTTTTCCCTGTCCCTGGATTATTCTTTCTCTTTCATATACTATTAATTTGGTCTTCTTGTTCCAGATGGTCCTTAGTTCCATGTAACCAAGAAACATCGATTCTAGTACCATCATTTCCATTTAAGAATTTTACCTTGGTTAGATTAGAATGGAAAATAACAGATTTCTAATGCAATAGAAAATGAGGCCACTGTGTCATTTTAAGTATCCTGTTAACCCTGTTACATAGTAAGAAAAGCTTGGGACATGTTCGCCTATATCTATATAATCCCAGCACATTGAAGGCAAAAGCAGGAGAGTCAAGGTAAATTCTAGAATAGACAAGTGGAACTTTGTCTCAGGGGAAAAAAAAATGAAGCGAGTAGATTTAGTTTTAATTTATTTTATTGAACCCAGTACATGCAATCAATTAAAATTTACAAGATATTTATTTTTTTCTAACAAAACTTTGGAAGTCAGTGTATTTCATACTTGAATACTTATTTCTGATGACACACGTGACGTCTCAGTAGCTGTGAATAGCTGTTGTATTTACCAGCAGAGTTGTAAGTTATGCCTAAAAGATCTTAGAAATTAACCCCCACCCCCTGCTACTTTTATTATTTTTTGGTCAGCATTATTGAGTTATAAATTCATATGTAATGAATTAGAAATCACAATCACTTTTTTTTGTATTTATAAGTTTGCTGAGATAGGGTCCCATTATGTATCCTCGTCCCAGAACTCTATGTAGACCCAACTGATCTGAAACTCAGAGATTTGCCTGCTCCTGAGTGCTGGGATTAAAGATGTGTACAATCAACCCCAGGCTTTTCTTTAGTTTTTTTTTTTTTTTTCTTTTTTAAACTTTATTCATTTATTTATTTGCCTTGGTGTTTGCCTGGAACTGCAACTACAGACAGTTGTTAGCTGCCATGTGGGTGCTGGGAATCGAACCCGGGTCCTCTGGAAGAGCAGACGGTGCTCTTAACCGCTGAGCCATCTCTCCAGCCCCGCTTTTCTTTAGTTTATTTGAGAAATGTCTTGTGTAGCTGATATAATACTCCCTATTCTCTCATACAATAGATTTCCTCAAGAGAGTAGTGGATTACAAGAATGCTTCTGCTGGAAATGAAAGTAACATTTAGAGAGGACTAGGATTTGGTTCCCAGCACTCACAGCAGCTGACAACTGTCTAACTCCAATTCCTGTAGATCTGATGCACTCTGTTAGCCTCTGTGGGCACCAGGCATGCACATAGTGCACAGACATACATTTAGGCAAAACACCCATACACATTGTTGGGAGTGGGGGCTGGCTTAGTTGTAAAACCTATTACCTCTTACTGTTGTGTTTGGGAAAGAAGCTGAGCAATAGGCAAGAGTAGAACAGAGGAGGGTGGAAGTGCCACAGCCTTAAATGCCAGGGATCCTGAAGGCCAGGCTAGGGGAATGAGAACCGTGGAAAGGATCAATTATTCCACTAAAGGAGGGTTTTGACTCTTTTACTCACCCATGTTCTGTGGGTACAACCATGAACAAAAAGGCTCTGATTTCTGGGAACTTAGCATTGTTGTGGGAGGAGTCAGACCATCAAAGATAACCAGATGATAAGAAAATACAATGCTAGGTAGAGCTTCCCGGGAATTCTTACCTTCGCATAAGACAGCGATGAAGAAGTCGTTGGTGCACAGGAACAGAATGAAGGGTCCCCTTGCAACAAGAGCAGAAAATCCAAAAGTCCTGGCGTAGTCATATGTTAACTATTTTTAACACTGAAAACACACTTGGGTGGGCAGCTCTGAAAGGCTTCTCTGGTGTCCCTGTTTCTTTTTCTGTCCAATAGGTAAAGGAAACATTAAACATTATAATAAGAGGGGACATTGGGCTGGAGAGATGGCTCCGAGGTTAAGAGCACTGACTGTTCTTCCAGAGGACCTGAGTTCGATTCCCAGCATCCATGTTGCAGCTAACAACTGTCTTTAATTCCAGGATCTGACACCCTGACACAGTTATAAATGCAAGCAAAACACCAATTCACATAAAATAAAAATAAATATTAAAAAAAAAAGAGAGAGAAAGTTGGTGTTGGGTGTGAGCTGACGTAAAGTGTTGTAATTGGAGAGGCCTTAGTTACCTCATGGTCCGACTTCTTTAGTCAGTGTGCACAGCACTGTTCCTTATTCTCTCTCCTTCCTTAGTCTGTATTTTTTTCCTTTGCTTTCTACCTAGGATTCTACAATTGAGAACACTCTACCAGTCAGAGCGGGGTAGGCACCAAGAGAGTGGCTACAATGACTTCAGCAGTTCTGGTGGACATCCGAGATGAAGTTACCTGCCCTATCTGCTTGGAACTCCTGACAGAACCGCTGAGTATAGATTGTGGTCACAGCTTCTGCCAGGCCTGCATCACAGGGAACAGTGACAAGTCATTGCCCAACCCAGAAGGGAGGAACAGCTGTCCTGTGTGCCGGACCACCTACCAGCCTGGGAACCTCCGGCCTAATCGACACCTGGCTGCCATAGTGAAGAGGCTCAGAGAGGTTGTATTGGGCCCCAGAAAGCAGATAGAGGTCATTCTTTGTGCACTTCATGGAGAGAAACTCCAGCTTTTCTGCAAGGAAGACGGGAAGTTAATTTGCTGGCTCTGTGAGCGATCTCAGGAACACCATGGTCATCACACATTCCTCATGGAGGAGGTGGCCAAGGACTACCAGGTGGGAACAGGTCCAAAGCTTGACCTTACTTCATGTTCTCATCTAATTGCTTTGTAGTTGTGGTTTGGTTTGTGTTTTTTTTTGAGGCAAGATTCCATGTAGTCCAGTATAGCTGCAGACTGACTGTGTAGCTAAAGATGATCTTGAACTTCTGAACCCGTTGCCATCATTTCCATAGTTCTGTGATGATTACCGATGTCCATTGTTTCTTGCATGCTAGGCAAACAAACACTCACTCTACCAACTGAATTATGCCTAAATCCCAAATTTCCTTGCTCCTATGAAACTCTTATTTTCTTAGAGGTTGAACTAGAAGGTGGCTCCCTGATCCATAGCAGAGATTTTCTTGTCTTCTTGCTTGCCTGCTTGTCTCATCTGTCTGCATTCCCTGTGTAGGGAAGGTAGTTTGAAGCCTGAGGTCAGCATAATCTCATTCTAGCCCATGCTATGTGTAGATACTAAGATAGTTTGAGGCTGGATCCTCTGCCACCTGGTATCTTCCTTCCAGGAGATGTTCCAGGAGTCTTTGAAGAAGCTGAAGAAGGAGCAGCAGGAAGCGGAGAGGTTAAAAGCTCTTATCCGAGAGAAGAGGGAATCCTGGAAGGCAAGTAGGATTCTCCTGAAAGTGATCTGGGACGATTAAATAACAAATGTGGCCATGGACGCTGAGGACCAGGGTGTCCTGCCTCAATGTCTTCCCTTTCTGCATAGACCTTCCCCTGAGCTGGCCCTTTTCTCTGTGCAGAAGAATTGGGGTGGATGTTAGGTAACAAATACGTCAAAAGTCAATCCAGTTTTCTTTTGGTTTTTGTTTTGATGTTATTTGTTTTTTAATTTAAATTGTATTATTTTGTTTTATGTGTATTTGTGTCTTGAGTGCATATGTTACTGTACATACATGTGCCTGGTGCCTGATGAGGGAACTGGATTTAAAGACATTTGCTAGGTACCAGTAGGTGCTGGGAATTCAACCAAGATTCTCTGAAAGAGCAGGAAATGTTTTTCACATCTGAGCCACCTCTCCAGACCCAGGTTTTTAAGGCAATTCATATGGGAACAAATGGCTTCCCAGGCATCGTGGTACTCAACTTGAATTCCAGCACTTGGATGGCAGGGGCAGGCAGGTGGCTGTGTATTCAAGGCCAGCCCCTTCTACAGAGTGCATACCAGGCCATCCAGAGCTGCATAGTGAGACCCTGTTTCAGAAAGGAAAAGAAAAGAATATTCTGAATATTCTGACTTTCTGGAATGGTAGGTTAATTATGAGCCAGTAATTACTCTTAGGGCTCAAAATTGGAAGCACAAGCTAACGTAGAAGCCTAAGAGGCTATGACATTCCTGAAGTCTAAACTCACCCAAGAATCACAGTATATATCTCCAAACCCTAGGTAAGGCAGCCTGGGGCCAAGGGCCTGAGAACTTAGTTCCTACAGGCCTGTATCCCTCCATTCTGGCAGGCCCAGGAAAACACTGCAGGGGTTTCCTGCCCTCCCCCGTGCCCCTTGGAGATAGTAACCTGGTTTTCTTCTCTGGTTCTGAAGAATCAGGTGGAGCCTGAGAGACACCGGATCCAGAACGAATTTAAACAGCTGCGGACCATCCTGGACAGGGAAGAGCAGAGGGAGCTGAAGAAACTAGAAGTGGAAGAGAGGAGGGGGTTGAGCCTCATAGAGAAGGCTGAGGGGGACCTGATCCACCAGAGCCAGTCACTGAAAGATCTCATCTCAGACCTGGAGCACCGCTGCCAGGGGTCCACAATAGAACTGCTGCAGGTGAGACTATGGTAGGACTTTGGGAATCGAAGGACTGTCATTGTGATAGAAATGAGGGGGGGGGGATCTTCCTTTGTCTTTCTGTTACCTTCTTTTTTTTGAACTGTGAGGAGGCAATGAGATGCAAATGCTGAGGGAAGCCCCATTGTTATTTATTACTAGTCAAGTTTATCTGGAATTATGAAGACTTGAATCCAGCAATGCTCTCCAGGAGGTTTTCCCAGTCCCAAGACAATTGACATGCAAATACAGATACACCTAGCCATGGTGATTCTTCTGTATATTGTAGGGAATTTCCCAGCACTCCTGGCCTCTGCCCACTAGAATTCAACAATACCACCCCAGATAAGGCATTCCAAAGCCCTTTAACATTGCACTATGTCCCCAGGGAAAATATGTCTAACCCCAGCTAAGAACATCTGTTCACCAGGCAGCTCACGTCTGTGTTGCTATAATGGGAGTTGGTAAGATGCTTTTGTTTATTCTCCTCATGGGAAAACACATGTAGAAATCAACATAGAGTGTCGGCACTTACCAGACTTTCTCTGCTTTTACTCTTTTCACTAGAATTCCCCTATAGTAAAGATACTTAACAGGTATTGTGTGTGTGTGTGTCTGTGTGTGTGTCTGTCTGTGTGTGTGCATGCTTGTACATCATCTAAAGGGTTAAATTTGAGAGAAAAAAAATCTTAAAACCTATGACTCTTTCAAAGCTGGATGGTGATGGTGCACTCCTTTACTTCCACCAGTGGGGTGGTAGAGGTAGGTGGATCTGAATTTGATACCAACCTGATCTACAGGGTGAATTCTAGGACAGCCAGGGCTACACAGAGCAACCCTATCTTGAAAGACAAACGAACAAAAATAAATAAATAAAATAATACCTGTGACTATCTCAAGAGTAGAGAAGAGTAGTCTATCATCACTCTCCAAGGCCAGACGCTGTGTGGGAAATAACAGGCAATACACGTGTGACATTTCAAACATAAGGATAAGGGGATAGCTCAGTGATGGGGCATTTGTCTGACACACGTGAAACCCTGGTTTAAGTCCTGACCATTGCCAAGAAAACAAACAAAACTCACAAAATCTAAAGAACTTACTGAAAGTAAGTTCCTCAGGAACTCTGCTCTGAGATGGGGTTGGGTTTGTTTTGTTTTGGTATGTTTAGTTGTTTTGAGATGGCTCTTGCTATGAGTAACCAGGCTGGCCTCAATCACAGTACTTGTGCTATATTTGGCTTCCTCTGATTTCTCATTATGCAGTTTGCAGCAATTGGACTGTTTTTTTCATTTGTTTTTCTCAGTCATTACACCAGGTGGTAAAGTGGGGAGAAGACAGTCCTGCACCTAACTTGTCTTTTTCCTCCCTAGGATGTGAGTGATGTCACAAAAAGGTATGTGAGAACATAAGTTAATTCCCTTGGGCTTGACCCTATAGAATTAGCTGTGGGGAAGGCAGAAAGTCACAGGCACGATAGGTTTGTGACTGCTATACTGAATTGCATGTGAATTTAGGGATCTCAAAGATGGTTTCTTAGTCACAGCTACCTCAATACACACTGTTTTGGGCTGTGCATCTTTTGTTTTGTTTCATTTTGGTTTTTTTTCCCAAGATAGTGTTTCTCTATATAATAGTCCTGACTGCCCTAGAACTCACTTTGTAGACCATGCTGCCCTCAGTGAGGACCTCTTGTCTCTGCCTCCCAACTGATGGGATTAAAGGTGTGTACCACCACAGCCTGGCTTGGATGTGCATTTTAGAGGGAAATCCCCATTCATGCATTGCCCCAAGCTTGAAAATTGACTTTTCAGGTCCTGGGCTTGCTAGTCCAGGCTTAGGTTTCCTTTTATGTTGTGTCTAGTAGAAACAGACCTGAGACTTGAGACATGAAAAGAACAATTTCTCGGGGCTGGAGAGATGGCTCAGAGGTTAAGAGCACTGACTGTTCTTCCAGAGGACCTGAGTTCAGTTCCCAGCAAAACCACATGGTGGCTCACAACCATCTATGATGAGGTCTGGTGCCCTCTTCTGTAAACTGTATGCATAATAAATAAATAAATCTTAAAAAAAAAAAAAAAAGAAAGAAAAGAACAATTTCTCTTCAGTGGCATTGAATCTACAAAGTCATCAGCCAAGGCGCCATCTGAAGTTGCCCATAGACACACTACCTTCAGGCCTCTTGGACAGTGTGTCTGGGTTTCTGGCTGTGAATTCTAAGCCCATACACTCTTCTGAAGCAAGCCTTTCCTTTAGGTGTTCCTTAGCCGAGGCAGCAGGATTCCTGATCAGTGTGGGCAGCTATCAGAGCCTTCTAGTGGGAATTCTGATAAGGCACTGAACATTTTTAAACGTTTTAGTTTCCTTTTTAGATGTAGCAAAGGACTTAACAGACACGAGAGTTCTTTCAGTTATTCTCAGTTGCCTACTGTCCTTACGACACAAAGAGAAAAAGGAAAAATCATTATATCATATAGAACGTACAATAAAATAGAAACAAAAGGAGGCTTTAATAAGTTAACATTTACTCAAGCATATGCAGATAGTGAGCAGCTGGTTTCCAGTCCGGGTTTCTGCTTTAATGCAGGGCCCTTTATAGAATGCTGACTTTCCTCCGAAAAGAATGTTGAAGTTTATCAATGGGTCTAAGGGATGGGGAGAGAGTCAACACCCTGAAGTTCTCATAAGGTGTGCCCTCACTAGGAGTGAGTTCTGGACCCTGAGGAAGCCCCAAGCTCTCCCCACCAAGCTGAAAAGTTTGTTTCGAGCCCCGGATCTGAAAAAGATGCTGCGGGTCTTTAGAGGTGAGTTTGGGAGAGTGTTTGGATGTGGAATTACTACAGCGGTGTAGTGGACATCGGAGAATAGCAGTTATGAGAGGCGTCACAGCGGGGCAGGTATGCTGAAGATGACGCAGGGCCCATTTAAAGGGAAATGGAGTGGCCAGTTCATGTCCCACTGAATTCTGAATTCCCACCATGCTCAAACCTCCTCAAATGTCAGGCCTAAGACTGCCTGTTCTCTTTAGCCTGTTTTACTTATTCTCCTTACAGAGTTGACAGACGTCCAAAGCTACTGGGGTGAGTAGAATCCATGGCCTCCTTGAACTGATACTTTCACATGCTTCTCCCCCACAAACTTGCATGCTCTTGTGGGTCTTAGGCATCCATACCTTTCCCCTAACACCTCTAGGCTGTTCCCCCTGACACCTTCTCCTGTGTTCTCTCCTCTCAAGTCGTGGCATCTAGTGCCCATTCTCATCTGCTGCTGTTGTACCTTCTCCCACAGTGGACGTGACTCTGAATCCACAGACGGCTAATTTAAATCTCGTCCTGTCTAAAAACCGGAGACAGGTGAGGTTCGTAGGTGCCAAGCTGTCCGAGCCTACCTGCCTGGAAGAACATTATGACTGTAGTGTCCTGGGCTCTCAGCACTTCTCCTCAGGAAAATACTACTGGGAGGTAGATGTGACCAAAAAGACTGCTTGGATCCTGGGTGTCTGCAGTAACCCGGTGGAACCCATGTTCTCTTTCAACCAGTATCCCAGCCAGCAGAGTGCTTTCTCCAGGTATCAGCCGCAGAGCGGATACTGGGTGATTGGGTTGCAGCATAAGCATGAATACAGAGCCTACGAGGACTCCAACACCTCCTTGCTGCTCTCCATGACAGTGCCGCCTCGCCGCATAGGGGTTTTCTTAGACTATGAGGCTGGCACTGTCTCCTTCTATAATGTCACAAACCATGGCTTGCCCATCTACACCTTCTCGAAGTATTACTTTCCTACTGCTCTTTGTCCATATTTCAATCCCTGCAGCTGTGTGGTCCCAATGACCCTGCGTCGTCCAAGCTCTTGAGAGGTCCTAGTGCCCCTGCCTACAACTGAGCCATTCCTTCAAACACATGCCTTTCCTCTGAGCAGGATAACTTCCTACTGCTGATAGGGAATAAATACTCTTGACAGATCTTGTGGGAACATTTTTCTGGGAATCATTTAATCTTTTTTTTGTTTTTGTTTATTTTGTTTTTGTTTTTGTTTTTTTTTTATTTCTTTGTTTTGTTTTTCCAGACAGAGTTTCTCTGTATAGCACTGGCTGTCCTAGAACTCAGTCTGTATACCAGGCTGGCCTCCAACTTACAGATATCAACCTATCTCTGCCTCCCCAGTGCTGGAACTAAGGGTGTGCACTACCAAGGCCCAGCAATTGTTTTTTGATCTGTTGGGTTTTGTTTGTTTTGAAACAAGTGATAGCCCAGGCTGGCCTTGAACGTTGTGTATTTGAGAACCTACCCCACCTCTGCTTCTTCCCAAATTCTTATTACAAGCACACACACCAACCATATCTGGCTGTGGTTTTGTTTTAGTGTTGTTTGAGATATGGTCTCCATAAATAGCTCAGGCTAGCCACAAACTCTTAGTCTTTCTACATCAGCTCCCAAATGCTGATTATAGGGTTGTCTCACAACACCTGGCTAACAATAGTATTTGATGACATTTTTAAAAATGATATCAGTAGTCAAATATAAAAAATTCTCTCTGGGGCTGGAGAGATGGCTCAGCAGTTAAGAGCACTGACTGTTCTTCTGAAGGACCTGAGTTCCATTCCCAGCATCCACATGGCAGCTAACAACTGTAATTCCAAGATCTGACACCCTTACACAGTTATACATGCAAGGAAAACACCAATTCACATAAAATAAAAATAAAATTTAAAAAAAATTCTCTAAATAAGATAGGTTTTGTAGTGGATAATGAATTCAATAGATTTTTTTTCCCATTAATCATTGGGTTAATTGTATGTTTCTTTTACTCTGCTCCTGGGCCAGCTACATTGAGTTGTCTCTGCTGTTGAATCTCATGTTTAACTGATTTCTAAGTAAATCGTTATTATGTGTTACATTCAATACTTAATTTATTTTTGCTGACTTATTTCTTAGATTTGGTTTTCACCCACCTTTATAAACAAAACTGCTTCTAATTTTGCATTCTTGTAATATCTGTCAAATTATGCAAAATGTGATAATGAGCTAGGAGATTATATACATATATGTCAGGTTGAGTGCTTATACCAAACTGACCAACAAAAACAATTGATTTTAAGAAATAATGGAAGTCCACTGACCACTATAGTTTTGATGGCTTCAAGAGATTGTAGCTTTGATTTTCATGATAAATACAGCCTAAGTCTTCATCTTAGTATTTTAAGAGTAGTAGCCAAAATCAGAAAATGTGCTTGAAAGGGACAAAAGTAAATGAGGAGGGAGCAGATGGTCCACCAACACCAATTTTTATCTCAGAAGAGGAAGAAATGCAGTTATCTACTTCACAGAGTGATGGATTCTGGCCTCCTTCAGGCCTCCTCTTCTTTCTTTTTTAGAGCTCAGATTGAACTCAGGGCTTTTTATGTCAGGCTGGCATTGTAGCACCAGCATGACAACCCGTTTTTTGTGTGTTTTGTTCTTCTGTTACTGTTTTCTTTGGATACAGGGTCTTACCAAGTTGCCCAGGGTGGCCTTGAACTTGGAATCAAGTGCTGGCAGGCTTTAAACTTGCCTCAGCATTCCGAGTAACTAGGTTTACAGGATTATACTGCCTCTTCATCTTACCCCAGAATGTCTACTTATGCTCAAATTAAAATTTGAGATGGGTGAGCTGCTATGACTTTGGTGGAGAGGTGCTAAAAGCTTTCATACTCAACTGTAAAAAAGTTACGGATATGAGGGTAGAAATGAATGTCAGGGAAACAGTGCTGCTGCCGCCAGGGGCCACTAGTGGCTTTTGAGCATTCTCAGATGTACTGTGAGTGTAACTGCATCCTGGAGTTCCATAAAAGCAGTGTAAAATAATCGCACTAAGAACTGACTTACAATGATGACATTTTGGATATATTATCTTAAATAAAAAACTTGTTGCTTATTTTAACTGTTTGTTTTATTTCATGATGGAGTTTCAGTCTGTACCCCAAGCTAGACCGAAATTGACCACATAACCCAGACTAGCCTTCAAACTGTGGTAGTGGACCTTCTTACCTTAGCCTTCTACCTGCTGGGTTTACAGGCCTGAGCCACCACACAGAGCGTTCATTGTAATTATGTTTGTTTTTAGTTTGGTTTGGTTTCAGTTTTGAGGCAGGGTTTCTTTGTGTAACTCTTGGGTGTCCTGGAACTCATTCTAGACAAGGCTAAGATCTATCTGACTCCCAAATACTGGGATTTAAGGCATGCACCACCATCACCTGGTTCATTGTAATTTTTAAATGTGGGTACTAGGAAATGTCTAGTTACACATTGGCTTTTATTATACTTCTACTGGACAAATCTGTTGAGATGAACTGTCTCTCCTTGAAGAAATGCTAGAAAAACACAGTCTTGGACCAGAGTATCAAGGAAAACATGAAGGTACACTTGTTCATAAAGGGGCCTATCTACAAACATACACCCATGAGCCCTGGGGTTTTCTTGTTTTTAAGATTTTATTTTTAGGGCTGTATGTGTTGACTCATGCCTTTAATCCTAGCACTTGAGAGGCAAAGGCAGGTGAATCTGTGAATTTGAGACCAACCTTGTTTGCAAAGTGAGTTCCAGGACAGCTAGGGCTGTTACACAGAGAAATCCTGTCTCCAAAGAAAAAATATTTTATGTAATCATGTGGACATATGTGTTTATGTGAGTGAGTATGCCAGAGGCATCAGATCTTCTGGAGCTGAGGTTCCAGGCAGGTGAGAGCTGCCTCAGATGGGCTGAGAATGGAACTCGGGGTCCTCTGGAAGTGGAAAACATACCCTACCATTGAGCCATCTCTCTAGGAACCCAAGGGGAATGCAGAACAAGTCCTGATTGAACACCAGTGGGAAACAAACTTAGAGATGTTTAGAGAGGTGCCTGGAGAACATTTCTTTGGAGAAAGAAAGGCTAGTTCAGGTCTGTGCTGGACCATATCATATCTCTGGCATCCCAGAAGACCTGTGCAGACTCCTCATCCTGACCCGCAGTGAAGAGACAGAGTGGCCGTGGGCCAGGAGTTCAGGTAGTTGCTCCTTTCTCTTTGTTCCTCATGCAGTAAGTTCCAGGCCAAAGGAGTTAGTCCAAACCTATAAATGTTAAATTGACTTGAAGACTCCTAAGACTTACCAGAAAATGACCCTTGACTCCAAAGCCATTCTGTAAGCCTCCAGGAAGGCTTGTTTAAAAAAAAGAAAATGAATATTAAGGTAGACTCACCCCACAGAGCATAGTCATCTTATCTCTACAAATAAGTATAGCATGTATAAGGAAGGTCCTGGTTTTCATCCTGAGCACCACCAAAAACCAGTAGAAAACAAAATTTAGGACAGTGCCTGGAGAGTGCTTGCTGCCCTTGACCTGAGGCCTTCTCCCAGCACTCCTAAGTCCCACAGCCCACTGGAACTGGCTCCAGGGAACTTGACACTTTCTCCTAGCCTTCCAAGACACTGTATTTATGTCTATACATAATAGACATTTATACATTGACTATAAATAAAAGCCAAGTGTGTCAGCTCATAACTTTAATTCTAGCACTTGTGTGGCAGATACAGATCTCTGGACTCACTCAAGCTCAGCCTAGTCTATTTTAAGAAGTTACAAGCCAGAGGTTACAAAGTAAGACCCTTTCTCAGTAACAAAAGTAACATTTTTGACTAAAAAATTACATGTGTATTATTTGGAAAAGCTACTTTATTCCAGGGTGACTATTAAGCTTTAAGTTAAAATAATCCAATGTAAAGAAATCTTGGGCAGTGGTGGTGAATGCCTTAAATCCCAGCACTCCAAAGAGGCTGATGGATCTCTTGAGTTCAAGGCCAGCCTGATCTACAGTGAGTTATAGAACAACCAGGGCTACACAGAGAAATGTGGTAGAATGTTTTTTGTATGATGTAAATACATAACTATTTAGACTTATGTAGGGCACCATAGAAGTGGGTGGAGAATCAGAGGCAGCCAGGTAGGGAAGGAAGGTGGAGTTAACTCACTTTTTATTGGACCCCCAAGAGGAACAGACATGTAGAGGTACTGGCCAGCCAGGGCTGAGAGCCACATGGCAGTCAAATTAATAGAAATGGGTTAAATTTAGATGAAAGAGCTACCTAGTAATGGGCATAAGACATGGGTCAAACAGTGTAAAAAATATAAATATATAATTTTATTTTTTTAAGAGACAAAAGCCGCGGGCGCGCAGACTAGGTTTTAAATGATATAGGAATGATTAGAAAAGATAAGTGGATTTTGATTCATTGATATAAACTTAAGGTTAATTTTGTTATGCTGTTTGTATTTTTCTACTCTTGATTAAGGTATGATGTTGATGTAACTCTTTTAAATTGTAATGTGTAATTAAAAAATGCAGATTAATAGTCATCTATGATAATCAAACTTATAGTCATGTTAGTTAGGTTTTTGTAGGTATACAAAAATATATTTCAATTAGATGGATAGTCTTCAAACACTTAAAAGACATGCAAAATATGACATTTAAATTATTTTAAAAACTTAAAGACTTTTCTGCACAGTGAGACAGGTCTGTTCCTGACAGCACCAATGTATTTCAGGAAAATGATGGGCATTAAAAAAAAACTTCATATAAAATTTACATTGTGACAACAATAAGCCACTAAACAAAAAACTGTTCTGATATTAACTACTTAATAATATGCTATATAAACTAGACATACAAGTTCCATAAAAAAATGACCTCTAAACTTTGACAAAACAAGCCAAAATAGTCCTTCAAGTTCCTACTTTACAAAAAACATTGCCAGACATTCTTCAGGACACAAGGAGAAGCAACTGATAGACTACATCACTAAAAAGTTTGCCAAAAACTTTAGGCCATATAGAGTAAAAATAAATGCCCCAACGTTACAAAAAAATTTTAAGTGACTGTCCAAACAGACAGGTGTCATCTCTGTCATTTTCTAAATTCTAAAAGTTGCTTACACTTCCTATTTATTTACATAATATTATATCCTTCTGTGGTCTTTAATGTAGTTAAAAATTTAATAATTATAAATATAGTTCTTTTTCGTTTAAAAAATATATTAAATATAAAACTTTAAACTCACAATAATAAAATTAATAATAAAATATTCTCTTTAATTTTATAAATACAAATAGACTAAATATTGTGACTATAATTCCTATTTAAGAGCTATTCTATATATAATTTTACTATATAAAAATTAAAACCTTCCTTTTTAATTAGACAAAAAAAATGTGGTAGAATATTTTCTGTATGATGTAAATAAATAACTGTTTAGACCCATGCAGGGCACCGTAGAAGTGGGTAGAGAATCAGAGGCAGCCAAGTAGGGAAGAAGGGTGGAGTTAACTCACTCTCCATCGGACCCCCAAGAGGAACAGACGTGTAGAGGTACCAGCCAGCCACAGGCTGAGAGCCACGTGGTGGTCAAATCAATAGAAATGGGTTAAATTGAGATGAAAGAGCTAGCTAGTAATGGGCATAAGACATGGACCAAACAGTGTAAAAAATATAAACATATAATTCCATTTCTTTAAGAGACAAAAGCCGCAGGCGCGCAGACCAGGTTCCAACCCCCCTCCCACCCAAAACAGTCCAAAGAAAACTTTTTACAACAGAGAAACGCTGTTTTGAGAAATAAAAATAAGAAATCTTCATTTTAAAGCAAAACTGATATTACCCTTCTCTCTTTAGTTTACTGACAAAGTAATTAAAAATTAATTTCAGAAGAAAACTCAACGAAGAGACTTAGCATTCAAAAGACCCTGTATATTCAATTCCCTTGATCAGCTAATTGGATATTCTCTTTCCTGGTAACACTGTTGTTTGCTTTTTAAAAACTTAACTCCCATCACTGGAGAGACAGAGGCAAGCCCTTCTCTGTGAGTTTGTGTCCAGCCTGGTCTACAAAGTAAGTTCTAAGACAGCCAGGGCTGTTACACAGAGAAACCTTGTCTCAACAAACAAACAGACAGACAAACAAAACAAAAAGAAGTTTACCCAGCTACTTCGGTAACTTCTGATTTGTTGTCTGACATTAATTTTTATTAAAATTCTTGGCCATTATTATTTAAAGTATTTCTTCTCCAGTCCCACTGTCCTCATCCTCCCAATATCCAATGAAGCCATCCAGTGAGCCTCTGGGGTTGTCTCATTCACAGATATGCTTTTTCCCCCTTTGCATTTTACTACAGGGAAAGTTGAGTTGCCATTACTTCAAGTTCAGACTCCTTTGGCCATGCCCAACCTGTTGCTAGGGGTTGGGTCACAAAATGGAAAAATACAGTTTCTGTTTGTCAATTATACTGCTGATAAACACATTTGAGGTAGTTTTCGTTCCTGTTACCTTGAGTCTGACCCTTTTCTTTCTCAGAACCCCCTCTCTCTGCTTCCATTCCACTACTGTTCCTTCCACTGTTGACAGTCTGGCCTTTGACGTCTTAGTCATGGTCAACAAGTCAAAAAGAAGCTACACTTTCCTCCCATTGAACCTTTCCAAGGCTGATTGATTAGCATGTCAGTGAGTGCTGCAAACTCAGTGGAGCAGTTAGTGGGGTTTTCCAGAGGCCAAAGAAAAAGAGAACTAAAAACTGGGTGTGGTCTACCCAACATGCTTACCTGGAGCCTTGCTATGCTCCCCAGGCAGCCCCCTTCACATCCTTAGTACCATACCTTGGTAATTTAGAATACCCAGTCAGATTGTACATTACCATACTTGGAGATGCAGAAGCCAATTTTTTTTTTTTTTTAAACTTTATTTATTTGCCTTGGTGTTTGCCTGGAACTGGAACTACAGACAGTTGTTAGCTGCCATGTGGGTGCTGGGAATCGAACCTGTGTCCTCTGGAAGAGCAGAGGGTGCTCTTAACCGCTGAGCCATCTCTCCAGCCCCGCAGAAACCAAATTTGTAGAAAAAAAGGGAGCCCCGTTACATTCAGAGCTTGACCTTTGAATACTAATGTATGGAGCCTGCTAAAAAACACTTCTGTCCCATTACCCCCACAGGTGGTCTGCAGCATTGGGATACTACAAAGTTCACAGTCAAGTTATTTGGGAACATCTTTAGCCCTCCTCTGCACATGTCTGTGCTCATTGCATAAATAATTTGAAAAAGGCAAACAAAAGCACTGGTTTTCTTTTTTTTTAATTTTAATTTTAATTTTTTAATGTGAATTGGTGTTTTGCCTGCATGTATAACTGTGTAAGGGTGGCTGCCATGTGGATGCTGGGAATCAAACTCAGGTCCTTCAGAAGAACAGTCAGTGCTCTTAACCACTGAGCCATCTTTCCAGCCCTGATTTTCTAACCAAAAGGCTTAAGAGGGTCATCAGACAACATCTGACATCTGTAGCAGAGATTTCCCCTTTTAATCCACCCATCTATTTGCACTAGTATATTTCAAAATGTATTGATTCATTATTTCTGTTGTTCTGTTCCTATAAAAACTTTATCAAACTGCTTCCCCGTTGAAATATGGAATTTGGAGCAAACAAAACTTGTGTTCCTGGGTCAAAGTCACTCATAATTAGTTCTTGAATGAACTACTATCCCCTTTGTATCAACATCAGGTCTACTTCAAATCCTGTCTGATAATTCCCAAAGCATAGCCAGAGCTAAACCTGATAATGGTGCTTTTCCTTGTGACCGCCACCTGACACAGAACCTCTCCCCCTTCTGATTGGCATCTTCCTTGTTCAGCTCATGTTTAGGCAGTGGTGATGGTGAGACTTTAAGGATGTAGCTGCTGACATTATTGGGAGACAGAGTCTCACAGTTAACTTCCAATCCTCTGGCTTTTATACTCTCTTCTTCCCCTCTTCAGCTACATTCCTGATCCTTTGGTCCAGGAGTGTTTTGTCCATCAGTGGTGACTTCACAGCTCTGCATATTGATTAGTTGTGGTTTCTGTAATGTCTCCATCTGTTACAAAGAGAAGCTTCCCTGTTGAGGGTGGCTGTTAGGTGTCAGACAGCTTTATATATCCGGAAATGACAGTCCTAACCTAAGTCAAGCTTTCTGGGTAAGAGCCAGCATCACTCAAGAACTTGTGAAAAGGACTGATTTCCCTTGCTTCCGGTAGAAGGGACACGTGGCTCTCTACTGACACACCTGTGGCTGCATATCAAAGCCCATGCTGGCCTCCATGCTCCTACAGTCCCTATGTTCAAGTACCCTTTCTTTACTCCAAAGGCCTCATGCTAGCATTCTGGGCTTTCTTTTGCTTCCCCACTCCCAGATAGTCTTTTGTTCTCTATATACCCAATCTCCCCCACCACACACACACACATATTCTCTATTCTCTCCCTCTGTTCTCCTTCTCTGTATGATAGACCTGGGCATGTCCAGTGTGTTTTTGCTCTGGATTCTTTCCAGATGCCTCTGAATATTATCTCTTACCTATAATAAAAACCTCCACTCTAATCATGGAACAGCCGCTGTGGTTTCTTTACTGCACCCTTTGCATACAGCGAGGACTACATGTATCTGCCGGCAGGACTGAGATTGTGTTGGTTTAGTAAAGCAGTGGTTGTAGCTTCTCCTCCAAGATCTGTGACTTCACTAGCACCGAGTAGTTGGGTAGGTTTCCAGTACCAGGCATGGTTTCCCTCTTCTGCAGTGAGTGGACTTGGTAAGTCTTTGTATTCAGAGCTGTCTCTGCATTTGGCAGCTCTCCTAGTTTGGGTTGAGAGGGAGTAGAGAGGGAATGAGAATATATATAATTGTATGGTCGCTTAAGAGAAACCCTAACCTAAGAAATAAGACAACTGGTTTCACTTAGGTAGACCAAGAGCTCTGCTTGTTTGTTAAAAATTGTTATGCAGCCAGGTGTTAGCGGTGCCAAGCCTTTAATCCCAGTACTCAGGAGGAGGCAGAGACAGGAGATCTCTGTGTGTTAGAGGCCAGTCTAGTCCACAGAACAAGGACAGAGCGGGACAGCTAAGGCTGTTACACAGAGAAACACTGTCTGGAAAAAAACAAAAACAAAGCCACTGTGCCTTGGGAGTGTAGGGGCGAGAACACTTGAGATTGTCACAGTGGTCACAGGGCACTTGAGCTCACAGCCAAAGGACTATTGTTATTCAGAAACACCGGTGCATTTTTATGGCTACAAACTGTCTTCCTGTGGCTTCCGTTCCTGTAAACCTGCTTAACTTGAACTTCTTTTAGTGAGTAAGGAATTCAGAGACCTCCGTCAAATGATGCTACTGCCTGATGTGTAAAGGCTGTAAAGCTCGCTGGACCATTTGTTCGATTTTCGGCTCACACGTTAATAAAGGTATCCCCTACCTCTCCCGAGTTCGTGGCTGCCTTCTTACTGTGTGGACTCTTCCTTAACATGGCCTCTACTTACCTGGTGTCAGCGATTGCCCTCGGCTACAATCGCCAAACAGCTTTTGGCCACTGAAAATCTCAACTCTGGGTCAAGTCTTCCCTTTTCGCCTGGATCACCAAGGTTGTTGCATCGCCATCTATCGGCCGCCTGGAGTTTTGCCAGCCCTTGGGCCCAGAAGTTTCTTCCTCTTTCCTGATCTCGTAGCTCTGGAGTTTCAGTTTCTTTTCTCTGGAATCGGGAGAGGGAGGAAGGGGCTGCTGGAAGTCTGAACCTGGGTGTTGAGCAAAGCCTGACCCTGGCCTTTTCTCACCGCTTCTGCCTGGAGGAAAGATTTCACTTTCCAGACCCAGAGGTGAGAATCCATAAGTGTGTGCCAATGTTTGTGCATAGCTGAGGGAGTCCTGGGAGAAGAGAACCCAGTGGAGTTTAGGGGAGATCACTTAGCTCCCAGAAAACATTGTGATCTGAAGGGAAAGGAGTTTGGGGGAGAATCGACTTAAAATTTGAACAGGAAGACCTTGTTTTCTGAAGGAGCCCTTTTTACTCCGGGGCAAGCCCTTCCCATTTCCTCCTGCTCCACACCTGTGATGTTCTGCCTTGCAAACAGGTCTGGATCTCAAGAGCTCAATTTTCCCCTCCCCCTCTCCCCCTCTCCCTTTCCGGGTCTTCGGTGATCCGTCTCCCTGCTCTCCCCTCTACCTACTAGATACTGTAGTATCAGGGGCTTGATTGGACTAGAACCTTTGCTCCCCACCTCCTCCCACTAAGGGGCTATCAATGACTTGCCCCGGTCTTAAGAACAGCAAGTTGGATAACCCTGTGTCACTGTGTATCCATGGAGCACCAGTCTTAGGGCTCTATTTGTTTTTACCTGACACTGATTTTTTTTTAATGTATTCGTTTATTTATTTGTTTTTGAGACTGATCTCACCGTATTGCCAAGGCTGGCCTTAACCTTCTGGGCTTAAATATCATCCTGCATGACCCTCATGAGTAGCTGGAACTGCTGGCCTATGCTTCGCCCAGCCCCCATCTGTTTAAGTGACCTTGGTGTCCTTACCTACCTTGGGGCTTGTCACTTACTCTTCCTGCTTGAGTCTTTGCACTGAGTTATGGCAGTCTCTCGGCTCCTTGTTCCTTGCTCTGAGCTCCGTAACAGTGTTAGCTATTGCTGAGGAAAGCCTTTGGTGTTGACATTCTTGCTAAGATGTTTTTCTATGTCTGTTGACACTGAGTATTCCCCATGTTAGGCTAACATAGGAGCATTTTTGTACATTGACGGATGGGTTCAACACCTGCCACTATCTGATGTTTGCACCTCGTAAAGCCTTTCCGCTAACGCAATAATCGAAATCAGACAAAATTAGGGAAACCCCAGGTTTAATGGGTATAAAGCAAAGCAATTTTTAAGGACCCTTAGAAATGCAGAGGGAGAGTCACTTGAAAGATGTGGCTACCTGAACTTAAGTAAACTGTAGATGTGGTCTTGAGCAGCCCTGGGGAGGGGCTGACTTTTGGCGGGCTTCCTCGGGGATGGGGGGTGGGGAAGAGGGCTGGGGTCTAGAATAGGAGGGCAGCTCTAGGGGAGGGGCTACTGTTTGGCGGGCTTCGAGGGGGCGGGGCCTGGGGAAAGAGATTGGGCTCTCCACTCAATCATCTAAGACCCCCTTTTCAGAGTTCACTTCACCTGCCTTGTTCTGAGTCTGCACCTGACTGCTGGAGATGTCATGACAGTTTAGACATGGCCAAACACAGAAGATAATAGGGATTTTTTTAATTGATTTATGAAAATGTCAATGTAAATAAAGTATATTTCTGGTGTTAAAGTGTAGTAAGTATTCACTCAATATTTACTATGAAATAAATATACAAGCTTGCATTGTACCTAGGAATAACAAAAACTTAAATAACTTTTATACTACATGAGAAGATAAATAGCACTATGGGATCCCAGTTTTTTTTTTTTTAATGTTTTGTTTTGTTTTGTTTTTTAAACTTTATTTATTTATTTGCCTTGGTGTTTGCCTGGAACTGGAACTACAGACAGTAGTTAGCTGCCATGTGGGTGCTGGGAATCGAACCCAGGTCCTCTGGAAGAGCAGACGGTGCTCTTAACCGCTGAGCCATCTCTCCAGCCCCCTTTTTTTTTTTTGGTTTTTTAAGACAGGGTTTCTTTCTGTGTAACAGCACTAGCTGTCCTGGAACTCACATTTTTGACCAGGCTGGCATCAAACTCACAGAGTTCTGCCTGCCTCTCCTTGGAAATCACAGTTTTAGAAGATTAAATCAAAGCTTTAAGACTTCAGTTTTCAGAGTAAGGACACTGTAGACTGCATTCCAGAGGAAGGAATAGGAGGTGGGCTGGGAAGGGATGCTACAGTGAGAATGTGGCTGGTGAAGAAGCCGTGTGTGTGTGTGTGTGTGTGTGTGTGTGTGTGTGTGTGTATGTGTGTGACTTCTCCCTAGTGTTTCTGGATTCTTGCTGTAGTCAGAGAGAAAATCCAGAGAGAGTCACTGTGAGGAGTTGGAGAAAGTTTTATTACAGAGAGCAATTACACATTCAAGAGAAAGCATGGGCTGTAGTAGATTTCTGTAATTCCATCACTTCAGAGGTATAGATAGGAAGATCAGAAGTTAGCTCCTGGTCTTCCTTGGTTATCCTACCAGTTCAAGGCCTGATCCGGGCTACTTGAGCCCTTGTCTCAAAAACAAAAATTCAACTGGGCAGTGGTGGTCCATGACCACTTTTAACTCCAGCACCTGGGAAGCAGAAGCAAGAACACCTCTGCATTCCTGGTCAACCAGGTCTACAAAGCTAGTTCTGGACTGCCAAGGCTACACAGACTAACTTTGTCTAGAAATAAAACAAACAAAATACAAATTAAAAAGAAGACAGGATGGTGGGAGGAGGAGGAAAGACCTTCGTGGACCTTCGTAGATCAGAAGAAGGTTTTAAATCCTGTGGGACCTGAGTTATGGATGGTTCTGAGCCACTATATGGGTGACTGGGAACTGAACTTGGATCCTCTGGAAGAGCAACTGGTACTCTGAACTACTGAACTACTCTCCAGACCTCTTAGTTATTTTATTAGGTAACAATCAGCAGTAGGTTGAACCTCAGCTTTTAATGTTTATTAGATTTTATTACCTTTTAAAAGTAATATCTTTTGTTCTTTTAAATTGTGTGTATTTATACAATGAGTACAGATCATATGCACCTATGCACCCACCCCTCTCTGTTTTTTGTTTTTTTTTTTTTTTTTAAATTTTTTTTTTTTT